>SJYC01044189.1:0-39597 GCA_006408675.1 Madoqua kirkii | reverse complement strand
CCTCCCCTCCCCGCATCCCCACCCCGTGAGAAGGAAATGGCAACCTGCTCCAGTATTCTGTTCCTGCCTGGAGAATCCCATGGACAGAGTGGTGACTGGCAGGCTACAGCTCATGGGATCGCAAGAGTCAGGCACGACTCAGTGCTAACTTTCGCCTCCCCCTCTGCCCAAGTGTTTGTTCTCTACGTCTGGCATCTCTGTTTCTGCCCTGCAAGCAGCCTCATTTCTACCGTCTTTCTGGATTCCATACATATGCTTTAATGTTTCTTTTTCTGACTTATCACACTCTGTACGACAGACTCTAGGTCCATCCACATCACTATAAATGACCCAGTTTTGTTCATTTGGGGACTGAGTAAACACTTCACTGTACACATGCCCCATGTACTTCATCCACCCATCTGTGGAGGGACATCGAGGCTGTCTCCCTGTTCCGGCCACTATGAGTAATGCCGTGATGGACACTGGGGAACATGTGTCCCTTTGATTTATGGTTTTCTCATCATATATACGGGCTTCTATTGTGGCTCAGCTGGGAAAGAATCCACCTGCAATGCGGGAGACCTGGGTTTGATCCCTAGGTTGGGAAAATCCCCTGGAGAAAGGAAAGGCTTACCCACTCCAGTCTGGCCTGGAGAATTCCAAGAACTGTATAGTCCTTGGGGTTGCAAAGACTCGGACAAGACTGAGCCACTTTCACTTCAGGATATATGCGCAGTAGTGAGACTGCTGGGTCACATAGTAGTTCTATTTTTAGTTTTTTAAGAAGCCTCCTCACTGTTCTCCATAGTGGCTGTATTAATTTCCGTTCCCACCAACAGTGCAAGAGGGTTCCCTTTTCTCCACATTCTCTCCAGTATTTATTGTTTGTACATTTTTTGATGATGACCAGGACCCAGTATTCTTACTGGTGTCTTGGTCAAGGTAAAGATTTCATCCTTTGAGAGCAGGCTGGATGAAAGGAGAAAGCCACTACTTCTTGGTTACATTAGTTATTGATTTTCAACTTAATCATATTATAGAGAAAACATGCTTTGCATGATAATAGTTATATGGAAGTTTTTGAGACTAGTCTTATAGCTAGAATGATCATATAATGCAATGTACACACAGGGACAATTTTATCTGGAGTAACTGCCAAACTGAATAGATGGGAAGACAAGATGTATAAACTGGTACTGTCCTAGAAACCAGAATGTGTGTTATCCTATTTACGGCTGAGCATGAGATGAAATTTTTAAATATTTCATGGGCGTTTGAGAAGAATATTTGTTCAGTTCAGTCTTCTTTGCATGTCCATTAAACCAGACTTGATTATTTTCAAACGTTCTTTATCTTTACTGAATATTTGCTTGTTTAATCTCTCAGTTGCTGTAAGATGTGTCAAAATATTCCAAATGATTATAAATATATCTAGTCATCCTTGTAGACTGTCAATATCACATTTTGAAGATATGAGGCCTATCTTTAAAACAATCTGTAGAGGTTTCTTTGTGTTTTACTTTTATCATTTTCAAGACCTTAACCTCCACTAACGATTTTTTCTCAAAATCCAAAATGGACAGTCTGCTACTAATACAACTACATCAATTTTCTTTTAAAATTTCTCTCTTTATTTTTTTGGCTGTGCTGAGTGTTTGCTGCTGGCTGTGGCCTTTTCTCTAGTTGCGGCAGGTGGGGGCTCTGTTCGTTGTGGTGTGTGGGCTCCTCAATGCACTGGCTCGTCTTGTTGCAGAGCTCCAGCTCTATGGCACGAGGGCTTCAGCGGCTAGTAGGCTCTACAGCACAGGTTCAGTAGCTATAGCACGCGGGCTTTGTTGCCCCAAGTCACGTGGGATTTTCCCAGACCAGGGGTCCAGCCCCCGTCCCCTGCATTGACAGGTGGATTCTTAACCACTGGACAACCAGGGAAGTCCCTCAACTTTCTTCCAGTAGAGACTTGGTTAGAATTTAAACCTTAGGATACCACCATTAACAGTATTATTATTATTATCATCATTATTCTGAACAATCAATGTTTCAGTTTAAGCATACTCTTTCCTCTATTCCTCCTTTATTCTCAGATCTTCCATGTGGAAATTTTCAAAGAACACATAACTGTATAATGAAGCCTAATGTACTCTGGCTTTTTAAATATTTACTCTTTATCTTTGGTATATTAAAATTTCATGTGTGTGTGTTTCTTTTTATATATTTGTGGGGATCACTGTGATTTTTTTTTACCTCTTCAAATATTACTTTTGCTCCATTCCTTTTAACTCTAATTCTGGAATTTAACATAGATCCAGATTTCTCAACTTTAGCACTATTGTCACAATTCTTTATGGTGCCAGGCTATCCAAAATATTTAGGCTGTCTAAGACTGCAGCCATGAAATTAAAATCTGCTTGCTCCTTGGAAGGAAAGCTTTGACAAATCTAGACAGCATATTTCAAAGGAGAGACATTTGCCGACAAAGGTCCATCTAATCAAAGCTATGGTTTTTCCAGTAGTTATGTATGGATGTGAGAGTTGGACCATAAAGAAAGCTGAGCACCAAAAGACTGATGCTTCTGAACTGTGGTATTGGCAGACTCTTGAGAGTCCCTTGGACTGCAAGGAGATCAAACCAGTCAATCCTGAAAGAAATCAGTCCTAAATATTCATTGGAAGGACTGATGATGAAGCTGAAGCTCCAATAATTTCTCCACCTGATGCAAAAAACTGACTCGTTGGAATAGACCCTGATGCTGGAAAAGATTAAAGGTGGGAGAAGAAGTGGGTGACAGAGGATGAGATGGTTGGATGGCATCACCCACTTGATGGACATGAGTTTGAGCAAGCACTGGGATTGGTGATGGACAGGGAATCCTGGCTTGTTCAGACCATGGGGTCGAAAAGAGTTGAACACAACTGAGCAACCACACTGAACTGAATGCACCTGCATCCATGACCTCTAGCTACTAGATACTAATAACTCATAACCTCTACCCTCTACCCTCTGCCAGTTGTTACAACTAAGAATTTCTTCTGGAAGCCCAAGCTACCCCTGGTTGATAATTGCTGACTTAGACATATACTAATATTAAATAGTTTATCTTTCCTATTTCTTAATGTCTTGTTCATATATTCTAAATCTTTGTTATTTCTTGACAGTAATTTGGATAATTTCTTCACTACCACTTTCTTAAGCTATATTGTCATTTTTTATAGTGTTCAGTTGCTTCGGTCATGTCCAACTCTTTTTGACGCTATGGACTGTAGCCCACCAGGCTCCTCCGTCCATGGGATTCTCCAGGCAAGAATACTGGAGTGGATTGCCAGGCCCACCTCCAGGGGATCTTCCTAACTCGGGGATTGAACCACATCTGCCTGCGTCTCCTGCACTGGAGGTGGATTCTTTAGCCGCCAAGCCACCTGGGAAGCCCCATAGTTTCCTTATCTCTGCTTATATTCAATATTATATTTTATATCTATAAACATAATTCTCTTAGGTTCTGTCTCTGATAATTTTAGTATTCAAAGTTGATACGGATTTTTTTTTTTCAATCATCACTTTTCTTCCTTCGTTTCTGTGTATGCTGAGCAAATGAGGTGTTCGTTTTCCTTGGGACTTTATATGTGGGGATTTCTTATCTGTGGAATAAAGGTGGCTTCCTTTAGTGAGGGTTTAATTTGGCTTCAGCTGTATGTCTGGAATCACTACTAGTCTAGGGTCACTTAAATTGTGGGGTTGAGGATTTTCAGAATCCAGGTCATACGAATTCTGATGGCAGACCTGAACGTGGACTTGCTTGTGGGTATCAGTTCTCAGGAATTCTTTGTTTCAAAGTTCAAGGTAACATTTCCAGGAAGGCCATTGGTAGCAGGGAGGTAGCAGAGATACTTCTAATTCAGCCTTACATGGAACTTGCGGCTCCTGGGATCCTAGTTTTATTAGTGTCTCATATTCAGCTCCTTCCCAGGTGGACCCTGCCCTCTTGTCTTCTGTACCCTGTGAAAAATCTAAGCTCACGATATGTAGTTCTGCAGATGCCCCCAGGGTGAATGAAAGCTGTTCACTTTTCTGTTTACCTCTTGGGTTCGTATCTTTGCTTGTTTTATTTATTTATTTTTTGTCTTTATGCTCCTTATTTTCTTGCCAGCTCATCATGCATTTCAGAAGGTGTTTACAATTTTTCTTTTTGCTAACATTTCGAACTATTTTCAAAGGGAGAATTGGTCAAGCTACCTCGTTTGTTATTTTGCTGGAAATGAATATCAAGTTCCCTGTTTTTTCCTTTCCCGGTTACAGACCAATTAGTTTATTAGGCATGACACTTATAACTATACATGTTTTATCCACAGTGCACAGCCAGCCTGAATTTCTTAGGTCAGTGTTTTACAGGAGATGCAGATGGAAAAATGAGTCAGGAGTACTATTAGATGGCTGTTTTCACAGACCTTTCTCTCCTTGTTGATTCCCTGGCTACAACCAATTATAGGGCAATATGTGTGAACCTAACAAAGTCTTGTTATGAGGCTTGTCCAGACCCCGCTTTGGGATACCACTGAGCATATCACTGTCACAGCTTCAAATGGTTGCCAGACAGATCAGTTAATAATTTCCAGTGCCAAGGAAATAATTTCCGCATCTTTTAAACTTGTTCCTTAGTGATTGAGGGAACTTTTTTGAATGAACTTGGAGAGTGCCTGCATGTAATAAAGAACAGAAAAATATGCCAGGGAGACAGTTTGCTGTTACTAGCTGGGAGTGGCCAGTAACAGTAATGAGCGAGAGGATGACACTGGGGGGTTTACTTTGTACAATTCACGATTCTTACAACTTACCCAGACTTATCAATCTAGGTGATCTCATCTAATTAATCTCAAGAACAACTGGCCCTGCTGTTTCATATTTGCCAGAATCAAAACTGATCAAGAGCTGCTGTATGGCTAATAAACTGCCTCGGCCATTCAGTTCACGCACCTTGCCATTAAATTTTGGCAGCTTGCTCAGGCAGGTGGGCGAAACTCTCAGCATTGCACCCCGTAGATGTTTCAACAGTGTATTTTTATGGATGAAGTAGGTATTTAGTTTTCCTATTGCAAACACATCTTGAGATAAAATTATTACAGTTATGTGACATGAAAATGTTAGGCATAAATCCCTATTAGTCTAAAACAGATATTTTGGGGCATGCGCTATGGAAAATCTTGGGTCTGTCTGCAGGGGCATCTTTAATCACTGCCAAGTGGAGATGGAGTGGCTTCCTCATCTAATTCAGAATCTGGATATACAGCCCATTCATCCTGTACACGAGTGATTCCAAACTTTGTGTAAAACAATCTCAAACCTACCCCAAGTTTTGACAAGGACGCTACAAATAGCTTTTCGGTTCTGAAGTACTTGAGAGTAAGCTGCTAATTATCAGATTATCAACTCATTATTTTCATTCCTGTGTTGGCAGAGTCTTGTCTTCACTTACCGGTTTTGCCTCGCACATGGGTAAAGATCAAGAAAAACTTAATGAGGGGAAGGTCAGATGACACGGTCTTGCCAAGAATAAAAGAGGGGCCCCTATTTGGGAGGAACATGGGGAGCAGCGCATGCCAGCTGGGGTCTGGTTCTCACACTGCTCTTGGCAAACCTGGATGACAGTCATCTGAGGGCAGGGATTCCATGCCTAGGTTCTGAAGTCTGAGACCTGTTAGTGAAGAACTCAGCAGAAAGCTCTTGTAGGACTCATGAGTTCATACTGACATACGGGATGTTTAAGGGGAAAGAATCAGCTCCTAGGGAAGTGATCCAGGGAAAGTCTTTGGTGGTAACAGGAAACATCTCGTCCATTTTCGGTGAGATTTTTGTATCCCAGTTCCAGGACTTCCAGTCTCTAAACACTCTTAACTTATTCTTGTGTTTAGACAGCCTATCTCTCCTTGCAGGTAGGGTGATTCCAAGATGGGGTGAGCTTTGCGAAGTGCCTGAATGACCTTTATGCTGTTGTAAATGATTATAACAGGCAGGGCCCATCTATCCAGTTTACCCTGTGAAAATGATGCTGCTCTGTATTTTAAAAATTGATTTCTTAAGATGGCTCTAGTCTTATCCATGTCATCAGTGATGGAGAGAAAGAACATGAGCTTGGGGAGCTCACTTCTCAACATGCTAGGTCAGGAAAGAGATGCATTTATAATCCTCATCTGTAAAATAGGAAAAATCATCATGTCTTCCTTATGGGCTGCCTCGAGGAGTTAATGAGATGAAATGTAAAGTGCTTTGCCAGTGCCTGACATACGGTGGGTACTGCGTGAGGGTATCTGAGACGCCGATGGTGGTCGACACACTCATGAGTGTTTTATCAAATGGGCAGAGCAACAGTGGGGAGCTCCCAGGGTGGGAGATGGGGGTTGAGTGTCCCCACCACTGGGGTCCTTCTCAGCTTCACTCTGAGTTGAATTGGTTGACTACACTGCCTTGCAGAGGAATCACTGACCACAGTGACTGTTAAAAAACAATTACCAAGTCTCTGCTGGAGAAGGGAATGGCAACTCACTCCAGTATTCTCGCTTGGAGAATTCCAGGGACAGAGGTGCTTGGTGGGCTACAGTCCATGGAGTTTCAAAGAACTGGACATGACTGAGCAAATAACACTTTCACTTTTTCACCTTTCACCAAATCTTTCATCTCCTAACTGCCAACTCAATCGCCTGACTTCTCGGTAGACTTTTCCACCAATACTCTGCCAGCAGGTTAAATATCCTGGCCTCGACATCCAACATGATCCCCCTACCCCACCTCGCCTGGTCCTATCCTGGAAGCATCTCTGAATCTTCTTTGCATCTGCTGCCTCTTGCCCTGCTTTTCCAAGCCAGGGACTTTCAATACGACAGCATTTCCCAAGAGCCAATGTATAAGTTAAAATGGGGAGTGTGGAGTGGAGGGCAACAGAATGAGTACCCACGCCTAACCCTCCCCTTTAGCCCTGACCCTGGGGCTCACCCTAAAACTCTGGGGAGCAGTTTGAAAGTCACTGCCCTGGACAACTTCGACTGCCTTCCAAAGGGCCCCCAACCCCTGCTGCATGCCGCTGTCACAGGAGGTATCTTTAGTAACTTCCGGCTGTGTTCGTTCCCTGCCTAAACTGTCTACCGCTAATACAGCCCACCGCTCAGCTTGGTATTGCTGGCTGTGTGACACTGGGTAAGTAACTCAGTCTCTCTGCATCTCAGTTTCCACATCTGTAAAATGGGGTTGTAGTGAAGTCAGATCCAATTATGCATAAAAAATCCTCAGCTCTATGGCTGGCACATTATGAATAAGTATTCAGGAAATCTTAGATGACAATCTATTCATTATTTAAAGACATCTCTGCTTTTCTTATTCAGTTATAAATTTAACCCACAAAACTTATAATCTAGTGCTTCATAGAGGGCCTGACATATATGTTTCTGCTGACTGAGAATTTTGACTTTCTATATAGTTTTTCAGAATTGTGGCTTTGGACTGCTAGATAATTATCTCAAAGTGTGGGCCAGATATGACCTGTATCAGAATCATCCCAAGCATGTGGAAATGCTGAGACCTTATTTCAGACTTCCTGGGGGCCCAGGAATCTGCATTTTAACGTATTTATGCAGAGATTCTTTTTTAAATTAATTAATTAGGCTGCACTGGGTCTTAGTTGCGGCATGTGAGGTCTTTGTTGCGACATGAGAGAATCTTTCACTGGATGCACGGATTCTCCACTTACTGCATGTGGGCTCTCTAGTTGCGGCGTGTGTGCTTAGTTCTCAGAGGCGTGTGGGTCTTAGTTCTCTGACCAGGGATCAAGTCTGCATCCTCTTCATCGCCACTTGACCACCAGGGAAGTCCCACATCTAGAGATTCTTGTGTGCCCTGTAAACCGATATGTGTGTTGGATCCTTGCCTCTGGTTCTTATCCTAGGCTCAGAGGACCTCTCTCAGCTTTGAGATGGTGATTCTTTGGTCCCATTCCCATCAATCCATTTGTATCAACATTTAATTTTATTTCAAAATCCTCTTCCTGCCCCACGATGATGCGTGTGTGCTCAGTTAAGTCTGACTATTTGCAAGATATAGCCCAACAGGTTCCTCTGTCCATGGAATTCTCTAAGAATACTGGAGTGGGTTGTCATTTCCTTCTCCAGGGAATCCTCCTGACCCAGGGATTGAATCCAAATCTCTTGAGTCTCCTGCACTTGCAGGCAGGTTCTTTACCAGCTGAGCCACCGGGGAAGCCTCCCCATACCATCCTATACTGCCTCATACCGTCATATAATCAGCCCCATGCCAAAAAAATTGATTCAACACAAGAAATTTTTGTCAAGCTATTTCTCCTCTGGCTTAAGTCATGATGTTATCTGGGGGTGGGTGGACTGGGTCTTTTTGAATGGCTATGTCTCACTGTTCAACAGTTTACAATTAACAGCAAAAGGCTTTCCATTTTTTCATTCATTTACCTTCATGGTGAAAGCTTATTTTGGTTCCATAGAGGCAACTAATTAATTACCAAATGTTCTTTTGCATTTTTACCAACATTAGACCAAATTTATATCGTGGAATATGCCATCCATACCGTATGTGTCATAATTACTGCTTTGCAATTTCACACCAGCAAAAATTTATTAAAACTTCACGACTCATTAATAGTAAGTGATCATAATCGCTTAATAGAAAAGGAAACTGTGCTAATGATGGCGGCTTTGATGAACATATTTGACCTTAAGTCATAAAGTCAAGTGAAATTAATATCACTGAGTGTTGAACATAAGGTTTTTTTACAGTTTGCATCATTTTGATCATCATAAAAGGCAAATAAACTAGTTTTGAGTTTGACTAGATTTGAAACCCTCTTAACTCTTCATAACAGATTGAGGAATATCATTGAGCTTCTATATAATGATGATGAAGTGAGAAAAGGTGAGCAGATGCAGAGGTGGCTCTTTTCTGTCTAGATCTGGAGCAGCACCATCCAACTGGCTGGGTAAATGTGCATACACATCACTGGGGTAGGAACTTGTCTTGGCAGAATCCAACATATGGTGCATGCATGCTAAGTCACTTCAGTCGTGTCTGACTCTGGGACCCCATGGACTTTAGACCGCCAGGCTCCTCTGTCCATGGAATTCTCTAGGCAAGAATACTAGAGTGGGCTGCCATGCCCCCCTCCAGGGGGTCTTCCCAACCCAGGGATCGACCCTGTCTCTCTTATGTCTCCAGCATTGGCAGGCAGGTTCTTTACCATTAGTGCCACCTGGGAAGCCCCTAACATATGGTAGTAAGGGCCTTCTACCTCCTAATTTCGTCCACTGCTCTTGCCCTCAGAACCTGCCCCACCCTCCTTTGCCTGGGCCCTGTACTGGCCCTGACTGTTCTCTCTGGCCCTTTGCTGGCTCATGGGTATGGGAGACCTCCTGCCTACAGTGCTGTGCCCTCTCCTTGTGCACAGGGTCCCTACCCATCTCCAGCTTCCCCATCTCTCTCCTCAGTCCCTCCATGCCAGCCTCCAGCCTCCCTGGACTGACCACATTCATTCCCACCTCTTGGCCTTGACACTGCCGTTCATCTTCCTGGAGCACTCGTTCCCCACTCCTGGTGCCTTCTTAACGTTGAGACTTTACATCTGAGGATGGGCTTCCCAGGTGGTGCTGGTAAAGAACTCACCAGCCAGTGTAGGAGACATAAGAGACACGACTCTGGTCCCTGGGTCAGGACGATCTCCTGGAGGAGGGCATGGCAACCCACTCCAGAAATCTTGCCTGGAGAATCCCATGGACAGAGAAGCCTGGCGGGCTGCCGTCCATGGGGTCACAAAGAGTTGGAGATGACTGAAGCGACTGAGCATTCAAACTCAGTAAGCATTTTCCATGTATTTAGTGCTTCGCTGCATGCCCACATTGTAAATACCTTGCCTGAATAAGCTCACGCAATCCTCAGCATCTCCCAGGCATTATCATCCTTATTTCTCAGATGAGGAGATCAGAGAACTGGCCAGCTCACATTTTGTTTGTTTACCATCATAAAGGCTCTTCCCTTGCCCGTGGAAGGGCCACCGGGAAGAAAGGTTTGTCTTCTCACATCCTCCAACCTGAGCCACCCAGGTGGCACCAGCGGTAAGGAACCTGCCTGCAGGAGATGTTAGAGACTTGGGTTCGATCCTCGGCCCAGTAAGATCCCTTGGAGGAGGGAATGGCAACCCACTCCAGTATTATTGCCTGGAGAATCTCCTGGACAGAGGAGCCTGGTGCATACAGTCCATAGGGCTGCAAAGAGTTGGACACAACCGAGTACACACAAAAAAGATCCTCCAACCCATCCCCTGTGGGAAGGATGCCTGGTACCGCGTAGGGCTGACAGAAGTCAAAATAGCCCGTGGGTTGCGAGAGTTGGAGGGAGGAGAACCTCGCCTGTGGGCGGCTGGTTCGAGGAAGGTTCATTCTTCCCAGGGAGGCGGGAAATACTGGAAACTGCAGGGGTGGGGAGGGCATAGGGAAAGCCGTCCTGGGTCCTCACTCCAGGTGGCAACTGAAGCCAAGCCAGGGCAAAGGATGAACTTGCCAAAGAGGGCAGGGCAGCAAGACAGAAGAGAGGAACAGAGACTGAGCCTTTGTGGGCAGGGGAGCTGCTTGTGTAGATACATAAGCAATGTTTGGAGTCAGACTCGTGAAAATGCCACCATTTCATTCATTGCCTTGTTTTCTAAAAATGGGGTATAGTTACTTTACAATGTTTTGTTAGTTTCTGCTGTACAATGAAGTGAATCAGCTATGTGTACATACATCCCCTCCTGGGCCTTCCCCCCAGGCCCTAGTTCACCCCTCTGGGTCATCACAGAGCCCCTAACTGAACTTCCTGTGCTGGACAGTAGGTTCCTCCTAGCTATCGGTCTTAAACATGGTATAGATGTTTACATGTCAATCACAGTCTACCAATTCAGCCCAACCCCCACTGTGTCCATACATCATTCCCTACATCTGTAGTTCTATTCCTGCCCTGCAAATGGATTCATCTGTACCATTTTTCTAGATTCCACATACATGCGTTAACATATATTTGGTTTTCTCTTTCTGACTTCACTCTGTATGACAGGCTTATTCATTGCCTAAAGGACAGTTCTGTTTCACTGTCAGTAAATCCCAAATTAAGAAAAAAAAAAAAATCCAAACACATACATTGGTTTTTTCACATCACAAGAGGATTACCAATTTAAAACCTCAGGTTTCCTTAAAGACCTAATCCCTCTGTAGTTTTGACAAATAATGTGATTTTGCAGGAAGCCGCTTCAGGAGTCAAGCAGTTGCAGGATAAACACCCAGTTGGTATCAGGCAGACCCTCAAGTTGAGCTGCTAGGGTTTGAAGGCTGTGGTCTCCCAGCTAAGTTACTTAACCCCTGAGGCGATTTCTTCATTGGCAAAACTGGGACAGCAGCTCTTGTTTCAGGGCTGCTGGAAAGATCCAAAAAGAGGGTCAGTACTAGTGTTCAGTAAATGAAGAGCACAAGGAAACACATGTCTTCTACTGAAGATAGGAAAAGGCAAGGAGCAAGCAGGGACCAGACTAGAAATGGGCTCTATACGGAAGGGGCTGGGAGCTGGGGCCAGAGACTGATCTGGAGTTTCCAGCTCATGCCTGGGCTTTGTGGTTTTGTGCAAGTGCTGAGTTCTGAGGATGCGGCCACGCTGGGCATGGGAACTCCCTGCCAGGCAAGGCAAGGCCAGCTCATCAGCACCTAGAGGTAACAGAGTCCACCAGTGGGCAGCACCGGCACTGTCCGTGTCACCACCTACCATGGGGTGTGCAACCTTGCTCTTGGTGTGCAACCTTGAGACATTTTATTGAGGTTGCCACCATCCCTGGAACAAAGGCCACCCTCCCCTGCCTCTGCTTCATCTGTTGGTCCACCATGGCCGAGGCTTCAGAGGAAGGGAAGAGCATAGATTGCCCAGCAGATGGGTGTGAAGGATTACAGAAGAGGGCTTCCCTGGTAGCTCAGCTGGTAAAGAACCTGCCTGCAATGCAGGAGACCCCAGTTCGATTCCTGGGTTGGGCAGATTCCATGGAAAAAGGATAGGCCACCCACTGCAGTGTTCTTAGGCTTTTCTGGTGGGTTAGACAGTAAAGAATCCGTCCGCTATGCAGAAGACCTGGGTTCGATCCCTGTGTTGGGAAGATCCCCTGGAGGAGGGCATGGCAACCCACTCCAGTATTATTGCCTGGGGAATTCCATGGACAGAAGAGCCTGGCAGGCTACAGTCCATGGGGTCGCAAAATATCATACATGACTGAGCAACTAAGCACACAGCACAGATTACAGAAGAACACTTAATACCCTTTAAAAATTGCCTTGAAAAACTCAGTGGAATTAAAAAAAAAAAAAACTGTAGATGTTCTTGGCAAAAGCTGATAGTCAAAACAGTTTGCAATTCCCCAGTGAGTGGAAGATGCCAGCAAAGGAGAAGGGAAGCTAAGGAGAAGGTCATTTTGTCGGAGGTGGGGCTGAGTGACAACTGGCTGGCAGGGGTGGGGTGGGGGGCTTCTCTACCACTTGCAGGATAAAGACGTTTCTGGTCTTCTGTTTTCACATCCATAACATGGAGGTGCTCAACAACTCCCCACCTGGCAGTGGGAGAACGGAAGGAGCTTGGCAAGCTGTAAAGCACTTACAGGTAAAGGAGATATTATCTGAATACCCTAAGGGTCCCCCAGGGACAGACATGTTCTGGAAGAATAAAAACCAAGGAGCTCCGCATCAGAGCGCAGTCGCTTCTTTCCTATTCCGATCCTGGTTCCCACGGTTAGTGGGAGAGGCCCGGGGATTCATTCTCAATTGACTTAAAGGGAAGCAAACCTAGATGAGGCTCATGCATTACAGAAATCACTTTTTCTGTCTGTTGTCCATTTTCTTTTCAATTTGGGTAACATTTTCTGAAGATCCTGTTCTGGAGTAGGAATGGAACCCTGGCAAGTCAAGGAATAAGACCCACTTTCCATCCCTACTCTTGGTCTGTCCACTTTGAAAGTAGATACCCTAGGACTGAGGTAAGATAAGTGAAGTGAAGTCACTCAGTCGTGTCTGACTCTTTGCGACCCCATGGACTGTAGCCTACAAGGCTCCTCTGTCCATGGAATTTTCCAGGCAAGAGTACTGGAGTGGGTTGCCATTTTCTTCTCCAGGGGGTCTTCCCGAGCCAGGCATCGAACCTGGGTCGCCTGCATTGCAGGCAGACACTTTACCATAAGATAAGATAAAGGCAGCTGCTAAAGCCACTGGCCCTCTCTCCCCGCACATCCTCCCTCCAGTCATGGAGCAGAAGCGGGAGAGGTCAGCTTTAGTGTCTGAGGGATGAAGCGGTTTTCCTGAGCCAGCGACCTTGACAGTGACAGCTGGGGGCGTTGCGGGGGTTGGGGGTGGTGTTCTGAGGATGGTGACTGGGTGCCCCTCGAAGCTGGTACTGGGTCAAGTACATCCCAAATTTCACAGTAACGGGCCAGCCCTGTTTTTCTGGGCACAGTCTGTGGGTAAATGAGATCTTGAAAGCAGTTAGGCAGGCTTTTGTCACTTGATGTTAACTGTGTATGTTGCAGCGACTTTAATTGGTTTTATGTCTAGAGTGAGGGACCGAGATGGAAGTGGGACTCTTGGGGGAGCGATCCTGGTGCTCAGATGGCTTGTCACATTTCTTTTTTAATCTGCTGTTCCTTTCCTTAAGGCGAGGGAGGTAATGTAATTATCTTTTGAAGACGAATGCATAGCAATATGTCAGCTTGGGCTGCTCTCATAACATGGCCTCCAGTGTGGGTGGAGGGAACTGAAGTGGGAACGTGGGTGGGTCTGTGAGCTTTCCTACTCAGAATCCAGGAGACTTTGTCCCAACAGGCTGGAGGGCAGAGAAGAGTCTGAATGGGCACAGCCCTCGGAAATCTGAATTCTAAAACTGTAGATGTTCTTGGCAAAAGCTGATAGTCAAAACAGTTTGCAATTCCCCAGTGAGTGGAAGATGCCAGCAAAGGAGAAGGGAAGCTAAGGAGAAGGTCATTTTGTCGGAGGTGGGGCTGAGTGACAACTGGCTGGCAGGGGTGGGGTGGGGGGCTTCTCTACCACTTGCAGGATAAAGACGTTTCTGGTCTTCTGTTTTCACATCCATAACATGGAGGTGCTCAACAACTCCCCACCTGGCAGTGGGAGAACGGAAGGAGCTTGGCAAGCTGTAAAGCACTTACAGGTAAAGGAGATATTATCTGAATACCCTAAGGGTCCCCCAGGGACAGACATGTTCTGGAAGAATAAAAACCAAGGAGCTCCGCATCAGAGCGCAGTCGCTTCTTTCCTATTCCGATCCTGGTTCCCACGGTTAGTGGGAGAGGCCCGGGGATTCATTCTCAATTGACTTAAAGGGAAGCAAACCTAGATGAGGCTCATGCATTACAGAAATCACTTTTTCTGTCTGTTGTCCATTTTCTTTTCAATTTGGGTAACATTTTCTGAAGATCCTGTTCTGGAGTAGGAATGGAACCCTGGCAAGTCAAGGAATAAGACCCACTTTCCATCCCTACTCTTGGTCTGTCCACTTTGAAAGTAGATACCCTAGGACTGAGGTAAGATAAGTGAAGTGAAGTCACTCAGTCGTGTCTGACTCTTTGCGACCCCATGGACTGTAGCCTACAAGGCTCCTCTGTCCATGGAATTTTCCAGGCAAGAGTACTGGAGTGGGTTGCCATTTTCTTCTCCAGGGGGTCTTCCCGAGCCAGGCATCGAACCTGGGTCGCCTGCATTGCAGGCAGACACTTTACCATAAGATAAGATAAAGGCAGCTGCTAAAGCCACTGGCCCTCTCTCCCCGCACATCCTCCCTCCAGTCATGGAGCAGAAGCGGGAGAGGTCAGCTTTAGTGTCTGAGGGATGAAGCGGTTTTCCTGAGCCAGCGACCTTGACAGTGACAGCTGGGGGCGTTGCGGGGGTTGGGGGTGGTGTTCTGAGGATGGTGACTGGGTGCCCCTCGAAGCTGGTACTGGGTCAAGTACATCCCAAATTTCACAGTAACGGGCCAGCCCTGTTTTTCTGGGCACAGTCTGTGGGTAAATGAGATCTTGAAAGCAGTTAGGCAGGCTTTTGTCACTTGGTGTTAACTGTGTATGTTGCAGCGACTTTAATTGGTTTTATGTCTAGAGTGAGGGACCGAGATGGAAGTGGGACTCTTGGGAGAGCGGTCCTGGCGCTCAGATGGCTTGTCACATTTCTTTTTTAATCTGCTGTTCCTTTCCTTAAGGCGAGGGAGGTAATGTAATTATCTTTTGAAGACGAATGCATAGCAATATGTCAGCTTGGGCTGCTCTCATAACATGGCCTCCAGTGTGGGTGGAGGGAACTGAAGTGGGAACGTGGGTGGGTCTGTGAGCTTTCCTACTCAGAATCCAGGAGACTTTGTCCCAACAGGCTGGAGGGCAGAGAAGAGTCTGAATGGGCACAGCCCTCGGAAATCTGAATTCCTGTCCAGCTTTCCCTTGGCTGTGTGACTTTGCATCAGTCATTCACCCTCCTGAGCCTCAGTGGTTTTGCAGCAACATGAGATTAATTCTGTCTAGGAGTTACTGCGAGGACTGAATGAGATCCTATGCACAGAGCCCATCCATCCTGGTCTGGGGGGTATGTGGTGAGCATGCAGTTCCACCAGCTGTTATTTCCAGGCCATTATTGTCCTGAGCATTCTGAGGACACTATCCACAGTGCAGGATGGACAAACCCTTGACACTCTTGTCACCAGAAGAGCCAACCCAGCCTCCCCTTGGCTGGATGGGCCCTGCACAGAGAGGACTTCATCCCATGTCACCAAACCCAGAGCGAGGAATTATTTTAAAAATCCTCCTATCCACACAGTGTACACAACACCTCTGAGGTGCTTCTTCCCCAAACTGTGGCAATTCATCTCTAAAGAGGTTCCGTGGCACAGATGCGCTCTGCCTCTTGGGCTCTGTGGGGCTTTGCTAGACACAGTAGAAAAACTCCAGTCCTGAGTGTGGGCTGAGCCAAGGCTGCACCTGCCTCTTTTTTCCCGAAGGACGAGGGCCAAACCCTGAGCTGGTTTCCAGCCATTGTACATCTCAGTTTATTCTTTTCTTCTTTAACACTATTGGTAAAAATAATATCCAGACATGGTAAAAATGCTGAATCTAGGTAATATCTATCCATCCATCCATCTATTCATCGTCTATTTATCTATCCACCTATTTACATCTTCTATCTATCATGTCTTATCTATATATCATCTATCATGTTTTTAAATGTATACAAATAGGACTGTGTCTTCACTGTTCTGTACCTTTGCTTTTTATTTAACATATACCATAGACCACTTTCCTTTTCAGTGGATGTACATCTAATTTTAAAAATAGTTGCATTGTTGTTCAGTCACGTCTCTTTGCAACCCCTTGAACAGCAGCAGCACACCAGGCTTCCCTGTCCCTCACTATCTCCCGGAGTTTGTTCAAACTCATGTGCATCAAGTCAGTGATACCATCCAACCATCTCATCCTCTGTCATCTCCTTCTCCTCCTGCCCTCAATCTTTCCCAGCATCAGTCTTTTCCAATGAATTGGCTCTTTGCATCAGGCATCTTTTACCAGCTCACTGTTGATAGACATCACATTGTTTCAAGTGCTTTGCTACTGCAAATTATTCTGCCATGAAGATCCTTTTGCATGTATCTTGGCACTCCGTGTAAGAATGCAGGGTAAACTCCCTGCAGTGGAACTGTTGGCTCAAAGAGGATGTGGATTTTAAATTATGATATGTATCAGCAAACGGTTTTCTAGAAAAAGATCGCCCCTTTTAATGTACCCACCCAAGGTTTTTCCAGGCCAGCCGCTCACTTTATCTTTGAAACACGGTGAAGTCTTTGTCTACTAGCCGGGAAGGGAGAAACCTTCTCAAGGATAAAACCCATCAGGGCAGCAGCTCTGCCAGTTTATGTGACTTTTATGGATACCCCTCTCGTATCTTTCACATCATTGTGTTTTCGTTTATGCTTTATTTATTTCACCAAACACAAGCCGTCTTGTATCTTGTTTCTGTCACCGCGTTTACTCACTTTCTTGGTATTTCTCTCAGGGTTTTATTAGTCATTGCTTGTTCCAGCTCCTAAAATTTCTATCACCTGCATGCTGGGGATTTGGTTGTATTCAGGAGATGATTAGAATACTAAGAGCTGCTGGAGGAGGCTTGAGGTCTCCCTCCCCTTTTCTGTTGGTGATTCAGGGGATGACAGAGTTCTGTCCTTCCTGGGGGGCCAGCCTGCTGCTGCTGGTCTCAGACTGAGCTTGGAGTTTTGATCAGGCTGCCCCAAGCCTGATGACATGTGGGGGTCTAGGGTTTTCTTGTATCTTTAAAATACCAGGCTCAGCTCCAAAGGCTCACAAACTTTGAATCCAAACTATTGAGTCTGGCAGAAATCACTCTAAACTTGATCATTTGAAAGCAGCTCAGAAAGGGAGTAGGAAAATGCAATTGAATGAAAATTCACAAAGAATAAAAACATGTTCTACAGAATCTCAAGCAAAAGGCAGCCTTTTCTGTCCTAACAAACAGCAAG
The DNA here is from genome assembly GCA_006408675.1 of Madoqua kirkii. Taxonomy (NCBI): domain Eukaryota; kingdom Metazoa; phylum Chordata; class Mammalia; order Artiodactyla; family Bovidae; genus Madoqua; species Madoqua kirkii. Next base: position 22,028 of record SJYC01044189.1, on the reverse strand, counting down.
GTCTTCTTGGTGTTGAGTGGGCTGCTAGACTGAAGCAAATAACAATGGTGATATTAATTGCTATGATTTGGGTTTTAATAATTTATCTTAAACAAGCCAGGTGGTGATTTGGTACCAGAGATAACTTTCCTAGGGAAGTGAGAAAGTCGTATTTTGAGCAACCATGATGATGATAAAAATCCAGCCTTATGTGGTATAAAGTGATTCCTCCTGGCATCAGCACTGAGTTAGAAGCTGGAAATAAGAAAATGGCCCTGGGGAACTTCCCTGGAGAGCCTGTGGTTAAGACTCTGTGCCTCCACTGAAGGGGGTGTGGATTTGATCCCTGGTCCGGGAACTAAAATCCCACATGCCGAAAATGGTCTACTCTCAGTTGCTGTTGAGCGCTAAGTCGTGTTCAACTCTTTTCAACTGTAGCAATCCAGGCTCTCTGTCCTCCACTATCTCCCAGAGTTTGCTGAAATTCCATCTTTAGTTTTTATCAAAATATTTACAATTTGTTATTGAATACAAATAATTTACCAAGTTTCCCCGGTGGCTCAGATGGTAAACCGTCTGCTTGCAATGTGGGAGACCCAGGTTCAATCCCAGAGTCAGGAAGCTCCCCTGGAGAAGGAAATTGCAACCCATTCCAGTACTCTTGCTTGGAAAATACCATGGATGGAGGAGCCTGGTAGGCTATAGTCCATGAGGTCGCAAAGAGTCGGACACGACTGAGCAACTTCACTTTCACTTTCTTTTCACAAATAATGTAATACATGTGTGATAGTAACCAGAGAACCCACCAACCTTATCCTGTTAGTAAAAAACTGCACACTGAAGACACGGGATAAATGTCAGCCGTGGCCTCACACTAGAACAGGTTCCTCATGGTATAGCACAAAGGAGCTAGTAGGTTGGGTCTAAAACTGTGGCTTCAGCAAGTGGTGATGCTGGCCATTTGCTGCCGCCCCCTCCAGGGACTTGCAGGGTCTTAGGCGGAGAGGAGAGGCTGCCTCTGGCATCTGTGGGTAGAGACCAGGGATGCTGCTAAACATCTTACAATGCATAGGACTAGAAAGCCCTCGCTGTCAAGACACTGGGGACTTCTGGTGTCGGGAGATTTCAGTATCACTTTCCAATGAATTACAATAAAAGTAAAAGGCACCATGATAATCACTTAAACAAAAACAAAAAAGAAAACAACGTTTATTAGGATATTCTGGGGCAGGGAAGATGGTTGAAGGGACTCCGTACGTACATTCTGTAATGCTTGAGCAATATGCTAACAGAAAATTCAAATATCACAAAGCTACTTCCAAAAGTCCAAAGAACAAAAGGTGTACTTCTGCATGGAGATGGTCTTGCGTGGGTGGTGGTGATAAAGCAAGGCGCCAAATGTGTGAGGAAGCTGCGTGGGAAGGACCCCAGGAGAACATCCAGGCTCCTCAGCAAGCACATACATGAGATGATGAAATAAACACGTTCTCTTCTACATGTGAAAAACTCAGGAAACACACAAGGTGAAGAGGAGACCAGAAAGAAAGCTGCTCATCCATACTCTCTTCTAACCGCGGGCTTCGGCAGGGCTCACTCTACCCCTCACCCCAGCTCTGATGAGGCTGGGTATCTGAACCCCTCTCCCAGGACAGAATTCTAAAATGATCCTAAAACCCAGAATGCTTCTTCTCTTCCATCCGTATTGTTAACTTGCGTGAAACAGAACTAACATAACTGAGATGTACCCTCCGGTTAGGAGTAAAAATGCAACACCATCCAAAAGACACAGCAAAACAGCCCCACTTCCTACAGCTCACAGGGCTTCTCAGCAGGAGCTGGATTAAACAAGAGAAAATAATTTCAATATCAAGGGGAAATGCACAGAGGATGAGAAAACTCTTTTAAAGCAAACTCCGGTTTAAAAAGTGTTTGCCCACCTCCCTTGGGGGAGAGAAGGGAGAAAAAGAGAAAAGACAGATAATTAGGAGAACTCTAAGGCCCTGGATTTCAGGTTTCTGAAACCACTCCTTCAACCCTCTGAGGACTATCAGCTCTTTCTGAATCCAGAAAAACACATCAGGAATGTCTGATTACCAGAAGACCACAGCCAAATCAGGCAGGCAATCTGTGACTTGGTTCTATCGTTTCCATTCTCTTTTTCTCCCCACCCCCCCATTTCAGAAATGCCTTCAGCTAAAGCTGAAAAATACAAAACCAAATTCTAGACCAAGAACGCTTTGCACACCAGGAAGATAAAGCTGGATCATCCAGCCCTGCAGCACTTGTGGCATGGAAATAGCATGGGAGCTTTATAGATGGCATTTTAAGTGCCGCTGGGCCCAGAGAGCCCAGAGTACCTTCACCTGGACCCATGCAGACATCCTGCCAGCCTGGTGACAGGTGGCGGGCTTTTACTGACTCCTAACAGCCTTACACCCAGGGCATCCAGCGGGTGTTCTGATTTCTCATTCTGCTCTTCGCTGGTTCTAAGATTTGTGTTTGGCGGACAGCTCTGGGCTCTCCCATTCCCACCAGCACCGTGGTTGATGCCTAGCAGCTGGGACTTCCACTGGCCTGTGGATCTGGCCGTGCTCCGCGCTCACAGTCCCTGGAGACTCAGAGGAGTGACTCCATTGGATATTCCATACTCATTGGAAAAGACTCTGATGCTGGGAGGGAATGGAGGCAGGAGGAAAAGGGGATGACAGTGGATGAAATGGCTGGATGGCATTACTGATTCGAGTGAACTCTGGCAATTGGTGATGGACAGGGAGGCCTGGCGTGCTGCGATTCATGGGGTTGCAAAGAGTTCGACATGACTGAGCAACTGAACTGACTGACTGACTGACTGATATAGGGTTATCCTTACTCTCTGGGCTTCCCTGGTGGCTCAGAGGTTAAAGCATCTATCTGGAATGTGGGAGACCCGGGTTCGATCCCTGGGTCAAGAAGGTCCCCTGGAGAAGGAAATGGCAACCCACTGAAGTACTCTTGCCTGGAAAATCCCATGGAGGGAGGAGCCTGGTAGGCTACAGTCCATGGGGTCGCAAAGAGTCAGAAATGACTGAACGACTTCACTTTCACTTTACTATCTTTCTAAATTCTATATATATGCCTTAGTATATTGTACTGGTGTTTTTTTTTTCCTGGCTTACTCCACTCTGTATAATAGGCAACAGTTTCATCCACCTCATTAGAACTGATTCAAATGTATTCTTTTTAATGGCTGAGTAATACTCCATTGTGTATCTGTCTCTTATACACATCTAGATGTGTATAAGAGACAGGTTGTAGACTGAGACTTTTTTATCTCTTACAGACTGAGTCTGAAAACAGCTTTATGGACTATCTGCAAAGACAATTCAGATTCTCCAACAGATATCAGAGTGAAAGATTATGCCAATCTGGAAATGATGGTTGTTCCCTTAAGCGGCGGTCAGAGGGCCTTGTATTCTCAACTTAGCTTCGGCTCCAAATGATGGTTCATTCAAGCACAGTAGATGTTCCAAACACAAGCTGAATTGTTCAGCACCTGAGTTCGCTTCTCAGGATGCTGGCAGAGGCTGCATCCCTGGGGTTGGTCAAGACTGGCAGAATGGTCCATCTTTCTTGCCAGCATCCTGCACTTGAGGCAAGGTTAAAACATCAGCAGACTCACTGGCTAATTTCCCACGAAGTCCACCGCATGTGGAGTCCTGTCCTTCCTTTCTGGTGATGCTGGCCCATCACGCTTAGCTTTTCCTGGGGACAAATGCTAGGTTTTCATCTCTCAGCAGAAAATGCAGCAGACAGATTGAGAGTCACTTTGACTCTAATGCTTTTCTTCACCCTTTCTCCCAGGTCACCCTCAATAGCTTCAGGAGGAAACCTTGCAGCATCTACATGGCTGCAAGAGGATGTTAAATGGGCCAGTCCTGACTACTGTATTACAGAGGAAATCCTTTGATGTCCTCAAGTTTTTCGTTTACCCAGCAGTGTTTAACTTCCTACTGTAGGTCATAGTTTCTGCTAGGGGAGCTGGTAAGGTGAGCAGAAAAAAATGTTACAAAGAAGGAGGTGATGGTCTCTGGCCAATCTCTTGGCATTTTCTGCAAAACGAGAAACGGGGATGGGTAAGAAAGCTGGGCCTGGGATGAAGAGAAAAAAAATCGGAGAAAACCTTCTATTGATGCTGGTGCTGGGTTTGGCAGCTGCCCTTGAGCAAAAATAAACTCGCCATGGCAGTGGGACAAGATGCTGAAATGGGCACCTGCCAGCAGCAGATCGCCGAATCGCAGCTGTGCTGGTCAAATGAGCCTGGAGTCCTCAGGGGGCTGGGAACGCCATGGCTGTGAGCAGGCTGCGTTCTCTGCAGGCAGTTTATTGAAACAAGGCTTGCGTGCCTTCCCCACCCCTCCGGGCCGGGTCTCAGAGCAATCAGAAGTGCAGGTGGTGCAGCCCGCTGAACGAGCTGGGCTAACTCCGGGAGGGAGGAGAAGCTCGACAAAGAGCTCTGGGAGCAACAAAGGGATGCAGCAGAAAAGACAATCTCAGAGTTCAGAAGAGGGAGCTCGGGAGAAGGCTGGCAGGATGAACTTTCTACTCCGGGATTAGCATCATCTTCAAATCACCTGGCTCCTCAGAGAGGCTTCTCCGGCTTCAAAAAGCCAGGGTTACGTGTCGAATCAGCATCTGACTGAATAGGAATTAATTTGGGTAGGACTAAATTTAGAATGAGTACAATGAAGAACTGATAGGAAGGGACTCTGTTAATTACTTGGGCAATAAGTAGCAAGGGCGGGGACTGGGGTTATCGATAATCAGTATGCAAGAAAAGGGAATCAGCTGGTATCTTAAGTTAATGACCCTTGGGCAATGAGGTGCCTCACTGAATACATCCCAGGATGGAGGCAGTGGCCAAATGCACGGATTTAAGGCCTCTGCAATGAGAATGAAGTTTAGAGGTATAGTCGTCTTGAAAATCCTAGACAACAGACTTCAAACAAATGGTCACTTGAGAATAAAAGCTGTGTCAAAGTCAAGAAGTATCAGATAAGCACACGAGATGCTTATCTTAGGGAGGAGAGCTTACATAGCTTCCAAGGGTGTCTAATGAAATTCCCAGCTGTTTTATTGTTGCAGAATTTCTAAAAAGGAACTTCTTCCTCTGTCCTCGAGATATTAGCTCTGGCTTGCTTTCTGCAAAGGCACTGGTATCTAATTCAGGGAACTCTGGCTGTTTGGTTGGGACAAGTTTCCTGTTTGGATCAGATGGCATGCTCCATTCAGCCATAGCAGAGGCACCTTGATCTTTGCTTCATCTCTGCAAACTCTCCAGGCTCAGGGCAGACAGGCCCTTTGGCCAACATCATGTTCAGGCCCTTGATAATTCACTCTTGTGTGTTGTCATTGCTTTGGGGCCGTTCTTGAAACGGTGGGTCTGACATGGTCTCATTTGTTTAATCAAAGAGCAGCAGCAACAAAGATCAGGGGTGTATGAATCCAAGAGATCAAGAACAGTTTGAAAGAGAATGAGAAACTGTGCATTCATTTAAACAGGCATTTTCTGGCCCTGCAGTTTATTGACTTAAATAAGTCGTGCATGCCTGACTACATGAATGAAAACTTATTTTCCAAAAGACAGCTCCTTGGAGGCCACTATTTTGTAAATAATAACAACAGAAATACATGTTAGCTGGATTCTAAGAAAAGAATTTGCTAATTATATAAACTCCCACTGCTCTTACATCTCTTTTCCCAAGCACTTAACACTGATTCAGAAATGCTTCCGCTCCTCTACTTTCCCAGCTCAGCAGATGGAGTGTTTGGGAGTGTCTGATTTAGACTACAAAGGGCAGGTGGGGGATGGGGATACAGCTGGAGACAACCCATCCTTGGAGCATGTGCAGGATAGGAACAATCTTAACATAGACCAGATCAAAGGCCACAGCAGCTCTGGAGGAGCCGTGGCCTATATTTGATGAGCTTGAAGACACAGCGTCTAAAACATTTCTTACTACAGGATTAAGAATTATTAAAATTTTTTTTTCTACATGGAAACAATACTCCTATCACACTTTGGATACAGTTTGCTATACTTAATGAAAAATAACCTATGTCTTTCTCAACGTACACTTCTTCTACTAGAGCCTTGGCAAAAGTCAAATATGGAAAAATAAATACTCGGGTGGCATTCTGAATTTCCTCTCTTTATTGTGCCCTTCTTCTTTCATGTGCTATTTTAAACGCTCCAACATCTCCAACACTTACTCCAACACCTCTTGGTCAAAGATACTCAACATCTCAAGTGGACTCTATGTGTTCTAATCGGTTTCACAATCTTGCTCCCCGGCCCCCTCATCTCTCTGAAAGGAGTGGGGCCTGGCTAGACTTGATTTGGGGGCCATTGGTCTCCATGCATTTAAGTTACTATTTTATGTTTTGCCCAAATCAACTACGAGATGCTTTCTGCAACAGGCCCAAACCTCAGCAAACAGTCCTTGGATTTTGGTGGCACCTTCAATGCAGGCCAGTGAAGGACAGGAAGCAGTGAATCATTTTTTGCTTTTAGTGCTGCCAAAAGAAGCCAGAGAAGATGAAAGGTTTGGCCTGCTCCAGCACTGGGGCAAATGACCGAGTTTCTGGGTCACTATGTTAAACTGAGATAACCCCAAATGGCAGAAACACTGGCTTGGCATGATTTTTCTTGTTTTGGCCGCACTGAGAAGCAGGTGGGATCTTAGTTCCCCGACCAGGGATCAAACCCACACTCCATGCAAAGGAAATGTAGAGTCCTAACCACTGGACCACCAGGAAAGTCCTGGCATGAGTTCATAAGGATCTCTCTGAGTTGTCACGAAACATCCTTCCCTCTGTTTATCAGTAATTTACTTTCAGGCTGACGATTTGGTAACTCTCATGTGCTTCTATCTCTGAAGAAAAATGCGATCTATGTTGGTGAAAGGTGAGGCTGTTTACAGTTTAATTTATGTGTTGCACATCCCCACATTCTTCACTGAAGGCTACCCTTGTTAGCTCTGGTAACTTCCATTTCCTCTTTGGTCATGTGAAGCTAATTAGAGATGCTGTTTATTATAGAAGTAATCAATAGCTTTCTACAGTAAATTACATAGAATCACACCTCTATGCAAGTAGTCCAATGTAGATACACAGATACCTTAATTAAAACAAAATATGCTCTGAAGAGATATGTTTTCACAGATGACTGGAATTCCAGGTATTTCAACACATTTACTGTGTTTATTCAAAGTACGAGTCTTTATGAAACCTTTCACTAATCGAATTTGATGAATTTCCCTTGAAAACATTTTGAAGTGAAAAAATCGGTACTTAGTATTATACATTTATGTTTATTAACATTTGGATATAAATGTACTTCAAACACCAACAGAGCTAAAAGACTATGTTGTAAATAATAACAACAGAAATACATGTTAGCTGGATTCTAAGAAAAGAATTTGCTAATTATATAAACTCCCACTGCTCTTACATCTCTTTTCCCAAGCACTTAACACTGATTCAGAAATGCTTCCGCTCCTCTACTTTCCCAGCTCAGCAGATGGAGTGTTTGGGAGTGTCTGATTTAGACTACAAAGGGCAGGTGGGGGATGGGGATACAGCTGGAGACAACCCATCCTTGGAGCATGTGCAGGATAGGAACAATCTTAACATAGACCAGATCAAAGGCCACAGCAGCTCTGGAGGAGCCGTGGCCTATATTTGATGAGCTTGAAGACACAGCGTCTAAAACATTTCTTACTACAGGATTAAGAATTATTAAAATTTTTTTTTCTACATGGAAACAATACTCCTATCACACTTTGGATACAGTTTGCTATACTTAATGAAAAATAATCTATGTCTTTCTCAACGTACACTTCTTCTACTAGAGCCTTGGCAAAAGTCAAATATGGAAAAATAAATACTCGGGTGGCATTCTGAATTTCCTCTCTTTATTGTGCCCTTCTTCTTTCATGTGCTATTTTAAACGCTCCAACATCTCCAACACTTACTCCAACACCTCTTGGTCAAAGATACTCAACATCTCAAGTGGACTCTATGTGCTTCTAATCGGTTTCACAATCTTGCTCCCCGGCCCCCTCATCTCTCTGAAAGGAGTGGGGCCTGGCTAGACTTGATTTGGGGGCCATTGGTCTCCATGCATTTAAGTTACTATTTTATGTTTTGCCCAAATCAACTACGAGATGCTTTCTGCAACAGGCCCAAACCTCAGCAAACAGTCCTTGGATTTTGGTGGCACCTTCAATGCAGGCCAGTGAAGGACAGGAAGCAGTGAATCATTTTTTGCTTTTAGTGCTGCCAAAAGAAGCCAGAGAAGATGAAAGGTTTGGCCTGCTCCAGCACTGGGGCAAATGACCGAGTTTCTGGGTCACTATGTTAAACTGAGATAACCCCAAATGGCAGAAACACTGGCTTGGCATGATTTTTCTTGTTTTGGCCGCACTGAGAAGCAGGTGGGATCTTAGTTCCCCGACCAGGGATCAAACCCACACTCCATGCAAAGGAAATGTAGAGTCCTAACCACTGGACCACCAGGAAAGTCCTGGCATGAGTTCATAAGGATCTCTCTGAGTTGTCACGAAACATCCTTCCCTCTGTTTATCAGTAATTTACTTTCAGGCTGACGATTTGGTCACTCTCATGTGCTTCTATCTCTGAAGAAAAATGCGATCTATGTTGGTGAAAGGTGAGGCTGTTTACAGTTTAATTTATGTGTTGCACATCCCCACATTCTTCACTGAAGGCTACCCTTGTTAGCTCTGGTAACTTCCATTTCCTCTTTGGTCATGTGAAGCTAATTAGAGATGCTGTTTATTATAGAAGTAATCAATAGCTTTCTACAGTAAATTACATAGAATCACACCTCTATGCAAGTAGTCCAATGTAGATACACAGATACCTTAATTAAAACAAAATATGCTCTGAAGAGATATGTTTTCACAGATGACTGGAATTCCAGGTATTTCAACACATTTACTGTGTTTATTCAAAGTACGAGTCTTTATGAAACCTTTCACTAATCGAATTTGATGAATTTCCCTTGAAAACATTTTGAAGTGAAAAAACTCGGTACTTAGTATTATACATTTATGTTTATTAACATTTGGATATAAATGTACTTCAAACACCAACAGAGCTAAAAGACTATGCCTTCATCTTGGGTTTAACAGATTTCCCGCCCTAGTAACTGGATTAATTCTTACAAGGCAAACATCCGTGGGCAAAGGGAATCAGGATGAAATGGGCACTGTGGGTTTCCTCCTCCATCCACTGTACTGATGTCGGAAGAAAGCCAACTTTTCAGACACTCTCTTGGGTGGAATTTCCTCGCCTCTGTTCAGTTGCAAAGAAACATTGGCTACTAGCACTCGATCCTTGTAGATTTCAAATCTCACCATTTCAACCAGACTTCAGAAGTGCACTTTCGGGGCTATTCACTGAAGGAAGAGAATGATGAAAGAGACGTGCAGTTAACAAGTCAGATGCCTTATATCCAGAGTCCCTGTCCTGTGTCTCTGGGCCAACTTATCTCCATGGACCTAGTGGTGACCGTGACTCTCTTGATCCCCCAAACTTTTTTTCTTTTTCGCAGAGTCAGTCACAGTCTATCACAGAGGACACAGTGCAAACAGTTATCTGATGACTTCAGACCAAACCAATCCACGGAGCGGCCAAGCCATCACAGCTGAAAGTCAAGACAATCCTTACGGAAAGAGCTGTGTATTCTGGGCACGGATCTGCTTCAGAAGACAGGGCAGCACGTCCTCTCTCCTGTCCCAGTCAAAGCTGTCATTGTCAGGTAACGTGAAAACCAAGGTCTTGGTTTGTGTCAACTGGCAACGGTGCCATTTGTAGAGTTTGTAGAACATTGACGAGTGGCCACCAGTTTTCCCACAGGTATGCACGCTTGTGTTTCCAGAAATGATAACAGACAATGCTTGGCTGCTCTATTTCCTGCTGCCTGTCCACAGTAACATGATGCTGAGCTTTCTGCTACAGCATGAGGCTCCTCAGAGTCTGCTGTTGAAGACCTGTCTTCGAGAAGTCAACATCGAAGCTAATGCTACTCATGAGAGGAAAACAAGCTCCATGTATTTTGTATTAAACCACCGGTAAAAAAAAAAAAATGAAGACAATATCATTACTTTCAAAATATAGAAAGTCAATAGTTGAAATCATTTAGTAGTAAAATCTTTTTCTACATATAACCTCATACATGTAAAGATTATTAGGATGATGCTTCAGCTATATTTGACTCTTGTTAGTGGAAAGGCTTCTCACTCAAGTAAGGCTTTGGAGACACTCTCAATGCTCAAGCTTCTGTGAAGTCTCACACCCACTCTCATTCTCTTTTTGACTAGGAGACAAACACTACATTGAATGTGGCAGGTGTTTTTTTTTGTTTTGTTTTCATCAGAGAGTGCAGAGCTGTTTATCGTACATAAACATTAGCGTGGAAAACGCTAGTACATATAGAAAGAACACTGGTACAAGCTTGTTTGCACAAAGTCCATCAAGATTATCACGATGAGAATCTTCGCTTTGTGCCAAAAAAAGGTTGGCTTCCACGTATCACTGCTGTGGTACGGTCATGTCATCAGAAAGCAAACCTATTCCACGAGATATAGAAGATTCTTTAGGAATACCGACTCCTCCTCTAGCTAGTCAAGACCAGAGTGAAACTGTTAAAAATCATCATCCTTATCAGGATCTTGAAAGCCAAGACTCCAGTCTGCTTTACAGCGGACAACAGCAACAACATCAACAACAAACCATCTCTTCACAATCCAGCATGCCCCAAAGCCTTCTGAGTGTGGAATGTAGCACTGAATCGGAGGATCCCACAAAAGCCTTAAGGATCACAAGAAGCTTTCTTAGAAAAAAAAAAAAAGAAAGAAAGAAAAAAGTTCCAGTTGGATGAAACTGTTTTAGCAGTGTCTCCACTGAGCTCCTAAAACTGGAATTTCGGATATACAAGAGGACAGGAAACAGATAACTTGGTTTTTGTCTTTTCACATGTCCATGTGGTTCTGTCAACGCAGCTACGATGCTTCAGCCAAAGATAAAGACAATAGGGTGGACAGGGCAGTTACCACCAGGGCCAGCAGTGGGCTCAGACCGCAGCTTGGAGGAGCAGCCATTGATTTTGTGGTTATGTGGCTGGAAGCCCCAGCGAGACCATCCTTTTCATAATCACGCTGTAAGAAAGAATGTTTTCATTATCACCCTCTGCATGTGTTTGTTCTATCACCGCATATTTTAGCCGCACTCTTTCCCTCTCCAATCCCTAACCCCAACTAGCTATACGGTTTACCAAAGGCAACCCAAGATTTTTACCCGTGCTCCTAAGGTCACCCATCAGCTGTGCAACATGGAACCATCCTCCCTTTGGGTATCACTGACTGAGAAAGGATGCTCGCCCTCTCTATCATGAAGGAAGGCAGGAAGAATCATCTCAGGAAGCCTGCTCAGGCAAGTACGGGCTCATATAGAGATGGGTCACAAATCACACTGGAGCCTGGCAGTAGCCTCTCCCTCCACTGGCTGGTTCAACCCTGGACTTTACAGATGGAGGATCTTGCCCTGCTTGTTAGTCAGAGTCTCAGCCAGGACCCAGGCTCCTGAACTCTCAGTCAGCACAGCTGTTCTTCCCCAGGATGGACTCCTTCACCCTCATCCCTAGGACCTGCTCAGTCCCAGAAAACTGCATTCTGAAATGATGAGCTATAACTGTAAACTGGGGAGGGTAATGTGGCCCGCACTGGCTACTTCCGGGTCACTGTGAAAGTCAAAGGAGCAGTCTAGGGGACATCTGGTAGGCAGCAAGAGGTGTTCTGTGTCTTCTCTGTGCCAATTGAACTCATGTGACTATGATCACAGAGGCTCTCACGGTACCAGGGAATGGTATCTGTGCTGGTCCAGTTCTGAGATGAGGATCCCACACTTGGCACTTCTTTGTATACCAGCATCTGCAACCTGGCTCCAAGGGCAGAGGGACACCAAGGGAGACTTAAAGATTTTTTTCTGGGCCTGAAACCTTGTTGTCTTTGAGTCCTTTCACATCATACCCTGTTCTAGGGACCCGAAGGCTCTGTTTCTAGATGCAGGGAGACTCAGAAAGAAACAACTTACATCAGAAAGACAGAGGTGGGTACTGCCTGAGATGTTGGATTTCAGCTTCTGTGCCTGGGAAAAGACAAACACACACAATTATTTGTACGTACTATGGAAGAGTTGGAGATGGGAATGGCAATCCACTGCAGCATTTTTGCCTGGAAAATCCCATGGACAGAGGAGCCTGGCAGGCTACAGTCCATGGGGTCACAAAGAGACGGACACGACTGAGTGACTAAACCGTTACGGAAGAGTAGTTATTGATGATCAACAGTGTAAGACCGTGTCATTGTTAGAAATATGTGAGTCACAGCTGTGAGCCCATACATGATTAAAATTTTTCTACTAATCCTAGAAATAAAGAGATAACAGGTAAAGAAAATTTTAATGACATTTTCTTTAACTCAATATATTACTATTTCAACACGTAACCAGTATAAAAGATGATTAATGAGATACTTTTCTACATTCTTTAAACTTTCATACTAAGTCTTCAAAATTTGGTGTGAAAAAAAAATTTGGTGTCTTGGACGAAATACACCTGAGTTTGGACCTGCCCCCTCTCAAAGCCACTGCACAGGTTACCAAAAAAAAAAAGTTTTAAAGTCATTTACAATCTGTACTCATTTATAGTTCTGAATATTAATGTTTATGAAGTGCTTTCTAGGTAAAAATGTTGTAATAAAAATTCTCATTCATCAGTAATACAGAGATAGGTCTTCCTGAATCTTGTGTATTTGTTCATTTGTTTATTAGTTGTTCTAGTCCACAAACACCTACTGAACAATTTTCCAGGGTTTGGTACACAGTGATATGACAAAAAGGATGTGGTCCTGGGCTCCTGGGCCTGCCTTCTAGTGGGTAAACCACTCAGCGCTGGGGGGCTCAAGCACAGGGCAGGGACCCTCTGACAGGTCCCTTCCAAGAACCGTGAAAGGTATCACAGACCCCAGATCTACCCATCTGAAAACTGCTTCCTGGGCAGTTATAAGTTCCTGAGCTGTGAAGGCTTTAAGCTCCCTATTTTCTCACAAATGGAACAAGCTTCCACTGGGTTTCTACCTGAGACATTGAGTTAGAGGAAAAACTCCATTGCTCAATTATAATAAAAACTGCTGACCCAATACAGCTCTCTTGTTTTACAAAGGAAAACAAATCAGAGCGCAGAGACGTTAAGTGATTATTCAGGGTCACAGAGTGATCTAAGCTGTAGTCAATGTTTAGACCACAGGCCTCTGAAACTTCTGAATGGAATCGTGCTCTTCCCTGCTGTGCACTGTTTCTCCCAGAGGTACTAGCATGCTTGACTCTTCATGTGCTACTTTCCCCCAAATCCACTCAAAGAAACCCTCCTACAACCCCTCCCCCTGAAACTAGGAGCCCTTTGGCAGCAAAAGACAGAGAGTTCATTTGCCAACAGGATGGCCCTGGTTAAGCATCACACCTGAATCTAGGAGCATCTGGGCAACCAGCTCTACGGGGATGCTGGCAGGCTGCCTGCTGCAGGACAACTTTTGCGACTTGTTGAAGACGTGCTAGGCTGAGATCATGGTATAGTCACACAAGGAGTAATTTATTGACCATAATGCTACTTGGGAAGCATCATAATCTTTACCTATATTTGCATATGCCAGCTGTGAATATGAAATGGAAACCTTTAAACAGGCATCAAGAAAAAGACACTGTGAAGCACCCCTGGGCTGTTCAAAGGTCACTAAATGTTACGTATAAGATCAGAGGGCAAATCAGAAGAAGGATGGAGCCTTCCTCAAAAGCCTACTTTTAATCTATATTAATAGCAAATCTGGTCCACTGCATTGTAACCTATAGAGACTAATATGTAGAACTTTGCACATTTTATTTCTGTTCAAAATTGGAATTGTGCCAGACACCAAAATGGCCCTAAAACATCATATTCTGTCTTTTCTTTTCTAGGTGGTAATCTACAAAAGACATAAAACCTTGCTAAGTACCTTTGCATAAGTAAGAAGTTCACTAAGACACCCAACTCTTTGCAACACCATAAACTGTAGCCTGCTGGTGAGGCTTCTCTGTCCATGCGGTTCTCCAAGCAAGAACACTGAAGTGGGTTGTCAATTTCGACTCCTAGGAATCTTCCCAACACAGGAATCAAACCCGTGTCTCCAGTATCTATCTGCACTGGCAGGCAGGTTCTTTACAGCTAGCGCCACCTGGGAAGCCCTAATCTGTAACAGATATAAAGCCTTGCCAAGGGCCTTTGCAAAACTAAGAAGTCCACTAAAACGTACAGAGAAGGCAGCCTGACTTGTCTGGGACACATTAATCCTTCAATTTGTTTCTGTGCTATTGTCACAGTTAAGCCACACCTCCGTGTCCTAGACTGCAGTGCCCACCAAGAGATCCAAGGGCTGGTTGGGCTCTCCTCCTATTTTGTTCTATATGATTAGCAACACACTGCAGTGTTTTTCTCTTTGCACCATCTAAGAGAATCACTGGCTACACTCTTAAGTCACTTTAGGAACCTGCTGATGTATTAGAAAAAATGCCCATCTATATTACGTGACTGTAAAGGGGCTACCACCAACGGAGTTTAAAAGGTCTTTGTGCTGTGCTGTGCTTAGTTGCTCAGTCGTGTCTGACTCTTTGCAGCCCTGTTGCTACTTTAACTAATTTTCTTAACTTGACTCTGTATTGACACAGGTAAATTCTGGTCCTCAACTAGTCACTAGGAGTTCAGCGGTGTACAGGATTACAGTTGTACAACTGGGTAGACATGCCCTGGTCTAAATTCCTAGGCTCTTGCTTTCTGTCTGAGAATGGTTGGGATGACTGGTCAAATCACACAGGAAAATACATGGAGACCAACTCCAAGCCTGTGAAGGCTCTGGGCTCTTCTTCCCTGCAAGGCAGGCCTCTTGTTGGCCTCTGTCTAAAGCAAATAGTCAACTTCTGGCATTGTCGCCCTGCAGCCTGAAGGCTTCATTAAAGCTAGAGGCAGTGACTTCACGCTAATCTGGCTTCAAGAACTATTCTGTGGGCAGAACTGGATGAACTGCTGAGGGAAAGAAACCAGGTGCCACCAGGATTCTGCAGAGTCTCTGAGAAAATGCGTTCTCTCCTGCCAAACCCATGACCAATCCACAGAAGCACTCAGCACCCCAGAAGCTT
This sequence comes from Madoqua kirkii, assembly GCA_006408675.1. NCBI lineage: Eukaryota > Metazoa > Chordata > Mammalia > Artiodactyla > Bovidae > Madoqua > Madoqua kirkii. The sequence goes on along the minus strand of SJYC01044189.1, from coordinate 6,764 downwards.
AGTCCACATACGCCGGCTTCTAAATACTCTGCTTATATAGTGAGTTGACACTGCTTCCCATAGAGAGGTTGGGAAGCCTGGAAACCCTCCCAACCTCAGAGGCAGGGCAGAGCAGACCCTGAGTTCCACCAGAACCTCATGAGAATCACAGTAAGATCTGTGATGTGATTAGGAAGTGGAGGGAAGATAACACCTGCACAAACGAATCAGATTGCACACAGACATGAGATCTTTCAAAATCCCACACCAAACCTGGGCTGGAGGGCCACTGGTCAGCTGGGTGCCCAATGCCTCTGAGGGTTCATAAGCTGCAGGTGGAGGGGCAGAGCCTGGGCATTTATATCTGTGCATGCACTAGCAGCTTGCATGCTTATAAGTCCTGTATTCATTCTGAATCCCTCCTGTGAGCACCAAGTGTCAGACATCTCCCCTACGCATATCCAGAGCCCACTTAAGAAAATCCAGCTCTTGAAGTCCCTTGTAGAAGCCTGAGCAATCTGTTACTTCCACCATGAAATTAAAAGACACTTGCTCCTTGGAAGGAAAGCTATGACAAATCTAGATAGCATATTAAAAAGCAGAGACATCACTTTGCCAACAAAGGTCCATGTAGTCAAAGCTTATTCCAGTAGTCATGTATGAATGTGACAGTTGGGACCATAAATAAGGCTGAGCGCTGAAAAATTGATGCTTTCAAATTGTCATGCTGGAGAAGACTCTTGAAAGTCCCTTGGACTTTGAGGAGATCAAACCAGTCAGTCCTAAAGGCAATGGACCCTGAATATTCATTGGAAGAACTGATGCTGAAGCAAAGACCCAACTCATTGGAAAAGACTCCAATGCTGGGGAAGACTGAAGGCAAAAGGATAGGGGGTGGGAGAGGATGAGATTACTGGATAGCATCAGCAACTCAATAAACAGGAGTCTGAGCAAACCCAGGGAGACAATGGAGGACAGAGGAGCCTGGCCTGCTGCAGTCCATGGGGCCGCAGAGTTGGACATGACTTAGCAACTGAACAACGACAACAATCCTGAGTGCTTTTTAAAACATCAGCTATCACTGTCTTACTAGTCAGGTCTGATCAATGCAAACAGATACAATTACAGGGCATCTCCCACTTTTAACTATTACAAAGATTATTTACATATGTTGAACATGGCCTCAGTTGATGAAAATTGGGACAGTCCCAGGAAAACTGAAAACAAAGCAAACCAACAAAAACTTCTGAGACCTTGCAAAATATAAGGTAAGGTAGAAGAAACTGGAAGAGCACCATTTCCAAGTCCCAAATGGATAGAAGCAGCAGTGTAATAATGGAATGCGTCCCATCTGCCCAGCCCTGCTTATTAAGAAGACAGGGGACTTCCCTGGTGGTCCAGTGGTTCAGAGTCTGTCTTCCAATGCAGGAGTCGCCGTTCCATCTCTGGTCTGGGAACTAGGATCCCATATGCCGTGTGAAGCAGTCAAAAGGAAGAAAGAAAGAAAGACAGATAGGCAGGGCCCAACATAGAGCTTGACTAGCTAGATCTATCTAGACAGCAAACCATGCAGTTTGTGGTTTTAAAATATATCTTTCTCTTAAAAAAAGGGTGGGATACAAAGGAAGAGAATGGATTTCAGTTTTTCTAAAAGCCAATTTTAACCACAGTTCCAGCGTGTTGACAAATGAATTATTTAATCTCTTTTATGAAAAAAAGTTTCCTATTACCTAATTCATAGTTATGTGGTTATGGGAGAAGCCTCCAACTTGGGAAAAACACCACCACCAAAACATGGGCCCACAAGGTTTTTTATCTTGAGACAGTGAATAGGCTGCTAGAGAAACCCATCCACAAACCAGTAGCTTTTCTCTCTTTCTGGAACTTGGTCTTTAGGCTCTTCACAACTCTTGGCCCTCCAACAGTCTTATAAAACTGTCACTGGCAGTAATCCCCAAGTCCAGGCATGTCACATAATAGAATTTCCATGTCACTGTAATTGCTGCCAGACTCCATCAGTCCCTGGCACTAGAGGGTTAATAAACGCATTAGATGCTATTAATCTGTTACCTGGAGTCAGACCATAACTCTCCTGCTTTTTAACCTTGTGATTAGCATTTGGAAAGCCTGCCTGGTGCCGACTGCTTTCCTGTACAGAATGCTCAGACATACATGGAGTCCAGAGCTCTCGGTCAAGCTACCTCATCAGGCACCGCGTGCCCTACCCGTTCTGGCCACCGTGGGCTCTCCCGGAGCCTCGGGTGGGATCAGGCTTCGGAGTCGCACACTTGCTGTTTACGGAACTGGAGACTGAATACCATACCCACTTGCAGCTTGGCTTTTGCCGCCCCAGGACTCCATTTCTGTAGAGAAGCCAATGTTTAACCTCAGGTTTTTAGGCAGCTGTCAGCCAGCAGGGCATGGAACATTTCTCTACTCTCCTCCATGTATAAGAAAAGCCAGTTTCTGCTCTACCTCCAGAAGATAAAACTGGAGGAAGCTGCTCAATCCAATAGCAACAGATTGCCCAGGCTGCAGCCAAATGGTCATAATTAATGATGCTTCTGGTTCTTTTCTCCCTTGCTTTACTGATTAGAGAGATTTGCTATATTAAGAACCTGTTTGCTTAATGACAGAATACAAGCAATAAACAGAGAAATACACAGACTGTAAAATGCAATCAACTTTGCTCTCCAGCACTCACTAAGTACCAAGCTGTATCTATCACACTTGTCAATACCAGTTTATCAGCATACGAGCCTCTTCTGCAGCACAAATTGGACCGTTGCTAGGGAAAACCATCGCATGAGTTCTTTATGAAATAGTCCAGAACTCAAAGCCACTTCTCAATTTAAATCTGCACTTTTATATTTTCTCATAAGACAAAAGCCTAAGAAGACTGTGTACCTAATTTGAAGGATAACAGAGCGATCAGTTATTACTTTCTCATTTTCCACACTGCATTTTAACAAAATGGATTCACCCGATTATAGACCTTTATGGGTACACCTTACTATATAACAATTCTATTTGTGCACTTGACACATATTTGCCCAAATTCATTTCTACACACACAAAGAAGGCAGAAAAAAGAAGTTGCCTGCTTAATGGATCTGAGCAAAGTAATGGTCATGTGCCCAGTGGCACACTTTTCAGCTTTTTGGATTTTGCCTGTTGATTTTGGGAGAGGCAGGAGATGTTTTATTTCTAGTCAGGTCATAAGCAGTTGGCCAGCCTTTCTAAAATCCCCGTCCCTGTCTGTTTTAAAACTCACCTTCCAGGTGATTTGCTTTTGCTACGAACTTAGTAACAACCGCTTGCAACCACTGGTCTGAATAATGTGTAGTCAAGTCAGCGTGTAAAACAAGTGGACACATAAATAAGGTCTGCTCTGAGCCCCTGGGTTTGGGTGTTTGTCTTTCAGAGCCTATATTCGGCTGTTTGCTCCAAGCCGATTTCTGCCAGCCCCATGGGCTGGGAGGGGGCGGAGGGTCTGTGAAGAGGGTACTAATGAGATGGGAGTGAAATAATTCCTGGGCAGCCTTCCTACCACGTCTCGTCTACCTGCTCCCTCCAAGACACTGTGTCTGCATATTACCTGAACCTCAGCCAAAAGGCTTTCATTATATTAAGCTCTAAGAAGACCTTATAAAGATGTTTCACTCAGTACAGGTTTCGGAAGGCTCACTGGGTGCCAAGTGTAGTTAGTCTGGCAGGCTCTGGGCAGGTTGAGGCCGGTCATGAGAAGGGGGTGGGGAGAAGACTGGAGGCCTAAAGGCATACTTCCTCACCCCAAGAACGCATAGGCTCAGATTCCATTTGGGCTGTTTAGACAAGGCCTGCAACAACCAGAGTGCAGTGAACTCAAATGAGGCCAGATTGCATATGTGCGTGTGTGTGCATGTGTGTACGTGTGTGTGTGTGTGTGTGTGTGTGTGTGTGTGTGTGTGTGTGGTAGCCTTGAAGGTGATGTGGATTCATGTTCTAGAGCCTAGAAGGTCTTGGATTCTTGGTACCTGTGGGTTGTTCCAAGTGTAACATGGCAATTTAGGTTGAGTTTATGGCCAAGCCTGAGGAACTTCCCTGGTGGTCCAATGGTTAAGACTTTGCCTTGCGATGCAGGGGGTGCAGGTTCAATCCCTGTTGGCATTAGTGGCAAAGAACACGCCTGCCAATGCAGGAGACATAAGATGCGGGTTCAGTCTCTGGGTCGGGAAGATGCCCTGGCGGAGAGCACGGCAACCCACTCCAGTGTTCTTGCCTGGAGAATCCCATGGACAGAGGAGCCTGGCGGGCTACAGTCCACAGGGTCGCCAAGAGTCAGACACGACTGAATTGACTTAGCATGCATGGCCAAGCCTAGAGTAAAAACTTTCTAACCTGACAGCACTGGGGGCTGGGCCTTTGGTCATTTGAGAAATTAAAGAGCAAAACCACTAAATCATTTTAAAATTAGACATTTGTATCCATTTTTTTTAAAGTTTAGAAACTCCTTTTTAAAAATCACTGTGATAAGAACACTTCACATGAGATTTACCCTCTTAAATTTTTAAGTACAACACAGCATGAGGTTATACAGCAGATCTCTAGAACTTACTCATCTTGCATAACTGACCCTGCATCACTGTTGAACATCTCCTCATGTTCCCCTCCCTCAGCCCCTAGAAATACAAATTGTATTTTTTGCTTCTATGAGTTTGACTATTTTAAATACCACATGAGAGTGTAATCATGCAGTATTTGTCCCTGTGATGAGGATGTTTCACTTATCATGAGGTCCTCCAGATTTGGTCACATCATTGCATATTGCAGAATCTTATCCTTCTTTAAAGCCAAGTAATATTCCATTGCCTATATTGTATCAAACATTTTAATTCAAAAATTGAACGTCATGCATTGACTGATTTTTGGATACATAATCAAAGCCACTTTGAAAAGTTTTTTAAAGAAAGAGTTTGCTGGAATTCCCTGGCTTACGTTCTGTCTAAGCTAAATCTATCATTTATAAACTACAACATCCAGTTTTCATTTCTTTAAAATAGGAATGACTTTTGTTTGATACCCACCAGGGAATCTCAGTGCACAATTTCCATATACTTAAATTTTTTTTCAGTCTTTTATTGTTGGTTGGCCTATACCTAATCCAAAGCCATTTTTCAACACTGTAGTCAGCTTATTTAATTAAAATAGGTAAGCAAAATACCAAGTACAATGGCACCTAAAGGTTTGAGAACAAATGATCCTGAATCTTTCAAGCTTGCATCTCCACTGGAAAAAGCAAGGGGCCCAGGTGAGCAGGAGAGAGGCCCCTAGTGTGGGGCATTCAGCCTGCCTTGGGCATTGGATGTTTACAGGGGAATGGAGAAGAGGATGGCTTATGTGGTGAATTAGTTAAATGTGGGTCAGTTAGAACTTCTAGAACTGACTGAGAACTCTAAACTGAATGATTTAGAACTCACTCCTGGTACCAGCTTGATTGATATGGTATGCTATAAAGAACACAGGTTAGGAAGATCCTGTCCTGGCTTTTCAACCATCATTTATAATTATAATAACCACACCCTGCTGCCCACTTCACAGAGTTGTGAGAATCAAATGTGATACTCGTGTTGGAAGTGCTTTTAAAAATCCAAGTTGCTGTTGTGATCTCTGAGCTCTTCTCTGGTCCCTATGCTGAGTGTTCTCGGATTCAGGCAGGGGTGGGCAAAGTGCAAAAGCTTCAGCTAATTGGCCTTGTGAACGTGATACTGAATAGAACTGGCTCGTGATCTTCTGTGTTTCCTTGGATTTAAAAATGAATGCGATGAAAGAGATACAGTCCTGTAAGATAGATCAACAGTCCTCCATTAGCTAAGCAGTCCCTCGGGCTGGCCTGTCAGTCTCCCGCACACCATAAAAGGATGTCTGCAGCCTGGCGCTTGTAATTTAACACTAATGGCAGGATGGCGAATAGCGCTGTGTGCAGACACCGTCTACAGCAGGGAGCTTAACGTGGCACTCGGCCTGGCCTTTCTTCTTTCCCTAACTTCACTGGATCATCTTACATCTATTTCGCTTTCCCCCAAGTTGGGGCAAACACAGGTTGCCAACTACATCAGAGAACCGTGTGTTTTCATTCATGCTTAACTTGCTTGATTAGTAAAATATTCAGACAAGAAGCAATTATGAGCTGCATTTTAGAAAATTAGGTCCAATTAACAGGAAGATTATGCCAAACATTGCTTGAAACAGACATTTTGGTTTGGGGGTGGGGGAGGAGCTTTGTAGAGCCAATATTCAGTGATCATGGTGTAACAGTGACTGGAGGGGAAAGCCCTAAAAAGAAGAATTTGTTTTCTCAAATGTGCATTCAGAAATGCAAGTGTGCAGAGAGCAGCAGAAAAGATTCATCGTGGTCCCTGATGAGGAGTGCATAAAGCCGATCTCATCAGACACGCGCCCTCATCACCATCAGATAATATTTATTAAGCCTCTCATTCTCTTGTGCATTTATGTGCAGCTGAGAGTGTCCCTGTAATGGTTCTGTGACTTATGGTGGCAACTAAGGTTTGATATAAAACATCCAGGTCTGGAGACAGAACGGACCCTGGGCTTTTGTTCACTTGCTGGATGGCAAGATAGAGCCATCCAGCTCTATCTTGTTTCTTGCAGCAAGAAACAATGTAAAGGCAAAAAAAAAACCCAGAAAAACAAACAAACAAACAAAAAACCACCAAACCCGTGCTTTTAGTAATGAGAGAAAAATATTCTAGAAAATAGAGGAAAACCAAGCAGACTGATAATGA
>SJYC01044188.1:0-73504 GCA_006408675.1 Madoqua kirkii | reverse complement strand
AAAAAAAAAACCCAGAAAAACAAACAAACAAACAAAAAACCACCAAACCCGTGCTTTTAGTAATGAGAGAAAAATATTCTAGAAAATAGAGGAAAACCAAGCAGACTGATAATGACTGTGATGATCATGATTGCTACTCTTAAGAACAGCCTCCACTGATAATGATTCCATCCACAAGTTACTGAATGCTCTCCAAGAACTCAAATGACTTTCTGAGGGGGGCATTCCCCTTGGGTACAGATCAGGACACAGGGGTTTCAGAGAGAATGGGACCTGCCCAAGTTTCCACAGCTCTGAGTGGCTGTCCTGAGATTTGAATCTCTTTGATTTCAGTCTCTTCGAATGTAAAACTCATGCGCATTAACTCCATGCCAGATAGGGCGAACTGAAGTTTTAAGTTGCTCACTTGTGTCTGACTCTTTGCAACCCCATGGACTGTAGCCTGCCAGGCTCCCCTGTCCACAGGCTATCCCGGGCAAGAATACTGGAGAGGGTTGCCATTTTCTCTTCTAGCGGATCTTCCCCACCCAGGGATCAAACCCAGGTCTCTGCATTGCAGGCAGCTTCTTTACTGTCTGAGCCACCGGGGTACACATTACCTATTATCACCCATAATCCTTAGATCAACCCTTAGAATAATAAGGGTAAGATGCCTGGGGTCACACAGCCACCATGGACAGAGCCAGCTGAGGCAGCCTAGAATCAACCTAAAAGGTCAGAGGTCAAGCCAGGCCTGGTGGATTTTGCTCCCCCAAGAATCCCCAGAGGTGAGCATCTGTCAGATCACACCTAAGGTCCCTGTGGCCAAGGGACAGGCAGGAGACAGCAGCCCTGGGGGAAAATTCTGCGATGTCTTCTCAGTACCCACCATCCTGAGCTCATTCTCTAGCCTGATCCACAATGTGCCTGGGCTTCAAACAGGAGGGTCGCAGGGGAGGGGAGCCCTTCACTGAACCTCCCTCCAGGAGAACCAGAGCTAGTTTCCTCCCACAAGTGAGCTCCACGGCTCAAACACAAGGCACAGTCTACTATTCAGGGAAGCACCGTTGGTTAGAAGTCCAAAGGATAAAAGGTCAGTAGGGGATACAAGAAATTGGATTTATTTATAGTATGCGATCTAAGTGTGCTCAGAGGTATTCTTGTAGGTTCCCCAGAACAAGAGAACATATTTATAGCCAAGATGGTGCAGACGTCCTATTCCTTTTTATTAAGCATGTTTATTACCCAGCAATTGGGTTAAGCAATTGTCCAACTGCTGAATTACTATCCCTCTGATGGGCCGGCCTCATTGCCCTCTGGACCACAGGTGCTGGTGGCCTGATGGCTTTTCCCAGAATGCACTGAGGGGGCCTATTCTTCCCCTCCCCATCCTTAAGTGGTTATTCTCCGTTTTTGAGAAAAGTAGCAAAAAAAAAAAGTTTAGGAGAACACATCATAAATGAGTGACATATGAAATTATTTCAACTTGAGACCCACTTCCACAGGGTCCACACCCTGTACAATGCCCACGTTCATTTCCCAGATTATTTTGGGATAAAAGTTATTGAATGGTCCCTCCGTAGAGGTTCCTTCTGTCTCATGGTCAGCATAGACGAACCAAGAGGATAAAACAATGATATAAACAGTTACTGTGCCGGAGGCTCAGCTACTATGCTTAAGAATTTTAATTTGCTTAATTATCACAACCCTCCCAGGTGGTCTGCACATTTCTTCCATATTACAGACGATGAATCCAAGGACTGAGGAGCTGAAACTACTGTCTGCTGCAGTCCACAGGAAGGCCCGATTTTATTGTAGCAAGAAGTCTGGTCCTTCAGTATTTTCTACTTGGAAGCACATGGCCTCTTTTTCCTAAAAAAGCAACTTTGAGACACAACCATGTCACTCTTGATATACTGTCTGCATGATCCCTTGTCCAGCTTCGGCACGGTCAAGGCTTGAGGTACATTACCTGAAAGTGAACTTGGTTTTGGAGAAAAACAGATGATGGCATTGCCTTGACTCTCCAAAGGAATCCAGAATTACTAAGTGATACCCTCCCTTGATATAACATAGGGGTTGTCGAGTGCTGGGGTGGGGAATAAGTGCAGATAGCCCCTGAAGCCTGGAGCACATGCCTGTCCCTGGGCAGCAAGAATGCCCTTCAGCTGTGGCATCAATGCTGAGATGACCCTGACCTGGCAAAAGATATCCAAATGCCACTGGATAATGGACAGCCTTATGTTGCTCCTAAGCAACACCAAATGTCAAACAGAAATTCTCTGGAGCTAAGAAGAGCAAGGCTCCCCTGGTGGCTCATTGGTAAAGAATCTGCCTGCCAACGCAGGAGACGTGGGTTTGATCCCTGAGTCAGAAGATTCCTGGAGAAGGAAATGGCAACCCCACTCCAGTATTCCTGCCTGGGAAATCCCGTGGACAGAGAAGCCTGGTGGGCTACAGTCCATGGGGTTGCAAAAAAGTTGGACACGATCAGGGACTAAACAACAACAATCAGCTAGAGCCCTGAGTGTGAGACAGAAAAGGGGATACGGCTGCATCATTTCCAGGTGATGCGGGAGATGGGCTGCAGTCACTGTGGATGACCACTCCCCTTTTCACTTCTCAGGTGGGCAGTTCAGAGTCAGCCTCCCCACTGCTCACAGAACAGACAAGGTTGCTTATAACAGAGTAGAAACAGGCTGTGGGCCCCAAGTCCTCAGATTGCATCTCAGAGAGAAAGGATTCCAGCCACACAGGGCTTCCTCTGATTGATGCCTTTCTCTGTAACAGAAACAGGGCTCTGAGCCAGAGCTCCACTCGCCTCACAACCCCGGAGAAACACACTGCACCCAAGGATGCTGGGACTGTATTCCCAAGGTATGCTCTGCATGCTCCGTGGTTACCGGGTTTGGGTACCTGGCCCAGGACCTCTTTAGTGGTGGGACGATATACCCTGGAAAACCCCAGAAATACAATAACATGAACTATAATTCCAATGATAACATAACACAAGGCCTTCTCCCTGATATCATAAGCCAACACTTTTATTATGTGTAATGAGGAAATCAATCCTGAATATCCATTGGAAAGACTGATGCTGAAGCTGAAGCTCCAATACTTTGGCCACCTGATGTGAAGATCCAATGCACTGGAAATGACCATGATGTCAGGAAAGATTGAAGACAGGAGGAGAAGGAGGCGGAAGAGGATGAGACGGTTGGATGGCATCATCGACTCAACAGACATGCATCTGAGTGAACTCCAGGAGATAGTGAAGGACAGGGAAGCCTGGTGTTCTAAAGTCCACGGGGTTGCAAAGAGTTGGACAGACAGCGACCGAACAACAACGATAGTGTCCAATTGTATGATCGTGTGGGTTTCCCTGGTGGCTCAAACGGTAAAGAATCTGCCTGCAATGTGGGAGATGTGGGTTCGATCCCTGGTTTGGGAAGATCCCCTGGAGGAGGGCATGGTGGGCTACAGTTCATGGGGTCACAAAGAGTTGGACATGACTGAGCAACTAAGCACAGCAGAGCAATGTAATAATGTAGGGCTCCCCATGTTGCCACTTACACCACAGAATGGTAAAGTAGGGGGTTATCTGGAGGCATTTATACAAGACTTCATAGAGTTCTTAACTTCTTAGAGTTAAGAGTTGGGGTTGAAGTGGTGAGAGCAAGGGCTATTTGTAAAATGCAGAATCTTCTAAAGAGGAAGCCAATTCACTCCCTGTTCCTACTGAAATTTTACTGACTTGGCTGCCATTCACTCCGTGGGGGCCACAGGTTTATTCCAGCTCTAAGAGATTAGGGATTTAAGAGGGAAAAAGAGGAAAATTATAACTCAGAGACACTGTACTCTGTGCGCTTAATTTGCAGGGCTTTGTGGCTGAGAAAAATAGATGCCGCGATCTGCCTTTGTTGAGAAGGTGACATCTGGGTTCATTAAAGGTGTACAATAGGTTTGGATAAAGGCTATTTTTCTCAGTCATTAAATTGGTTTTTAGGAAATTTACACTCTCCTTCATTTGAACAATTATTAAACTATAAAATAGAATTGTGCAATTGCTAAAATCGTAATCTGAAATTTTACAGCCAGCTATAAAATGCTATATTATTAAACTATACTGAAGATGCTCAATCTCATTACAACTTTTTAAATGAATTATAAAACCCTTTATTGCTGATAAAATAATCTTAAATTACAGTATTGTGGATTCCAACAATATGTTGAACTGAAGTCAGCTACCATGCAAATATGCCAATCACAAAGAAATCATTACTTGAATTAAGTTTGCAGAAGCCCCAAATCTGATAGCATCTGATTCAGCAAGGCAGACAATACCTGATGCTTGTACACTTCTCCGGAGAGCTGGTCCCCTAGGGAGGTGCCTTTCCTCTCCCCATATTCCTTCAACCACAGAAGCACCAACAGTCAGAGCCTCTCATGTTCAAAGGCTGCATAGGGGACACTTAGCAGAGCCCTGAGGACTGAAGAACTGCTTATGATAACAGCAAACTTCTCCCCTTAAAGTCACTCCATAGGCGAGATTTTTAAAATGTCAGAGGTTTTGTTGCTGAGTACCTGCCACCTGTGTTAATGTTATGGGCTCACAAATTCATACACTGAATTCCTAACCTTCAGTTATCTCAGGATATGACTCTCGGTGGGGTGGTCACATAGGCGACAATGGATGGAGACGGGTCTTTAAAGAGATAATTCAGTTAAAATGAGGCCATTAGGGTGGCCCCTCATCCAATCTGACTGGCATCCTTATACAAAAAGGAAATTTGGACACACAGACTCCAGGGTGTGCACACACAGAGGAAAGGCCACGTAAGGACACAGACAGAAGGAAAGGCATCTGCAAGCCAAGGAGAGAAGCCTCCGGAGAAACCCACCTGTTGACACCTTGATGCTGGACTTCCAGCCTCCAACATTGTGGGAAGGACTGTGTTGGCCAAAAAGTTTGTTCGGGTTCCCTACCCAATACGTTTCTGTTGTCTTACCCGCTCAATCTATGGGACTTTATTAAGGCTGCCCCAGCAAATGGACATAAGGGATGAGACTGCACTCTGCGACAGGGTGATGTGCATACGCACCTACTAGGAAGCCTGGCCTCCGACATGACATTCCTGTGTTTTGGCGCCGTTTTACCCTGCAGGCTTCCACTTCCAGTAGGCTTTGACTACACAGTTGAAAATGCGTTCTGCATGCTGGACTGTAAGGCAGCCTTAAGAGAGTCCTACCCAACTGTGAACTCTGAATTCAAGCACTCTCCTGGATGAAGGGCTTTGAAAACGCTCTACAAGCAGTTATTTCCAAAGTGTTTTTACAACAGCCTATTTCCTCCCGGGGCTACCGTGGGTGGATTCTGGGATACGGCTTCCCTCTGAGCTCATCCGCTGGCACCTGAAGCTGGGAAGATTACGTCCCAGGAGGTCACTGTCAGTCTCCATGCTGTGGGTAGCTGGGCCCATCACACAGGGCCCTGGGGCCACTTGGCAGTCTGATCCCGAGCTCTGTCACCAGGCTGCTGGGGGAACCCAGGGGCCAAGTGGGTGGAGGTCCCTGAGGCTTCGTGCTTCTGCTAAGGGAAGACCATCCCCACCCCTCCAACTCCCCGCAGCTCATTTCTCCCAGGACATAAACTCCCTCTGAGCAGGAGAGCATTCTGCAAAGCAAACTCCAGGTGCAGCCAAAATTTGGATTTTTTTTTTTTTATGACACACAAAACAACAGTGGGTGCTAGCAAACACTCTGTATTACACAGAAATGATGGCAACCTCACAGAAACCATAAACCAAGCGCCACAAATGACATACCGCACTAAGACTGTTTTCTTAAACATAAGGCCTGGGAAATGGCACCCAGAAGTCACATTCATCTAGATTCAGCGCACGTGCTGAGGGCTCAGTGCTGACCCGTCTGGCACTGGCCTCACGATCCCAGTGGGTCCCAGCCCCTCCTAAAACTCCCCCAGCCTCAAAGTCCACGCAGGAGAAACCCAACTGCAGTTTGGTCTAAACACTTCTATCCATTCTGGTTGCGGAGTAAAAATCTTTTGATGTGTCACCAGCAGGGCACGTATCTGGGATGCTGGCTGGGTGAAATTATCACTCAGAGGGGCTGGGGCCTCAGAGGAAGCCCGAAGGCCGCAGTCACCTGCACGTCCCGGAATGATGGGAAGCAGGTCCCGGAATGATGGGAAGCAGGTCAAATACTTCTGTTAATACTGCTTAGGACTCTATCACGGGCTTCACTCTGAAGGGAAGTTAAGTGTCTCAAATTGGGCAAGTGGCGGTCACCAGAGCCCCTTTTTGTTGCTCTTGCTGGCACAACTTAGAAAGATTTGGTCCAATGCACTCGTCTGCTCTTCCATCTCCTGATGTTCCTCACCACACATAAGAAAGAAACCCGAAAAGACTCTCACACACTGCCATCTCCCATATTAGTAGAAAGGAAAGAGGGCTTTTGAAGCAGCTCTCATTTCCTGGGCGAGTGTGTGTGCTCACTCGTGTCTGATTCTTTGCAACCCGATGGACTCAGATTGCCAGGCTCCTCTGTCCGTGGGATTCTTCACGTAGGAATACTGGAGTGGGTGGCCAGTCCCCTCCTCCAGGGGACCTCCTGGCCCAGGGACTGAACCTGAGTCTTCTGTGTCTCCCACACTGGCAGGTGGGTTCTGTTACAACTGACCGCCTGCGCCGTCCTCCACCAGGGGCGAATATGTCCTGCAGGGGACATTTGCTAAGTGTGTGGGTCCACTTTTGGTTTTCACAGTTGGGGAAAGGGCTCCTGGCATCTAGAAGGCAGAGGCCTGGGGTGCTGCTCAACAACCTACAAGGCACAGGGCAACCCCCACAACAAAGCATTAACCAACAGGTTAACAGGGCTGAAACTGAGTAAGCCTGACCTACAGAACGCTTCAGTTCATAGCCGAGAGGTCACCGAATAGCCTTTATGAAAGTTTCCATGATCGAATTTTTAGCCAGTTGGTCAGAAAGCAGGTGGCCTGGAGACCCCTGAAGTTTGGCTGGTATCGGAGGTGGGCAGTCTTGTTGGGACCGTGTGCTTAACCTGTAGCATCTGTGCTAACTCAGGGGGCTAGCGTTGAAATTGAGTTGTTCCGCAGGACACCAGTTGGCATCAGAATAAGCATCATTACCTTTCTTTATGCTAGTTTATGAACCAGTCTGGCACCTCAATCTGCCAGATGTTCAACAAGAATTTAGGGACTGATTTAGTCTCTATTGAATGAAAAATGTTATCCAGAAACAAAAAGGTAAAATGTTCTGATTTGCATATTATACAGTATAGCCAGTTAAAAATGCACAGAGGAGAAATAGGCTGCTGTTCAATTTCTCTTCTCCTGATCAAGCCTCTCTTTGTCTCAGGTCTATCATCTGAAAAATGGGAATAACAGTAGTAACCTCATGAAGTTACTATCAAAATTGAATGAGTTTTTATACATATATATATGTGCACACATACATATTGTTGTTCAGCTGCTCAGTCATGTCCAACTCTTTGTGACCCCATAGACTGCAGCATGCCAGGCTTCCCTGTCCTTTACCATCTCCTGGAGTTTGCTCAAACTCATGTCCATTGAATCAATGATGCTATCCAACTCTTTCGTCCTCAGTCACCCTCTTCCCCTCCTGCCCTCAATCTTTTCCAGCATCATACAGCATATATGTTTATGTAATGTGCTTAGGATAGTTCTTGACCCACCGAAAGAACCATTTGCATATTTGCTTTATTAATACAAAACCATAAAAAGCAGAGGTGATGCAAGTTACCAAAGAAAATAGCTCTAGGATCTGTCATATAATGTTTCCTAAAGTGGGATTGGGGAACCACTTGCATATGGGACATTATTTAGTAGCATAAAAAACATTTTTATTACTTTAATATATATAACGATTTTTTAAATATAGAGAGCTATTGCATTGATTCTGGTTTCACAAATGTTATTAACAGTATACCTATTAATAGACACTGAGTTTAAAGATAAATATTAGGCAAATAAGAGCGCTGGTGGAAACAGGAAAGACTGCAAACTCCTGGTCTTTGAGGCTGAGAGGCAGGGTTAGCTCTCAAACACTATCTTTTCAGCAAATAAGAATGCTTCCTTTTTCCCAGTGCGTCACCTCTTCCCAATGTCAGCGCTAGTTAAGGAGATGTGGCAACAGCCTAGGGCAGACAGTCCTACTGTGACACCCAGGCTGGACCAAGACCTGACTACGCTCCTGGCTGCAAGTTCACAGCACCGAGAATCTGATTTTAGGTGCTTCTCTCACGAGACTCCTGGGCATGGAGGGATGGAGCTTCAGACAGTTCTAATCCCAGGTCCTTTCTTTATTGCCTCGAGTTTCCTTTCCTTCTTGGCCTGCTGTCCATAGAGTAGTCCTCCCCTTCCCCTCCTTCCTTGGGACATTCTACAATGACCACATGATAGAAGCAGCAGGGTATCATGAGGTTCAGCCCTTCTTGCAAGTTAAGGAAGCAAAACCTAAAGGGCTCCATCCATGCCCCCACCACCCCCCCCAGCCCAAACCAGAGAACAACCTTCTGTATGGCTCCAAGATCCAGAGCTAAAGCTCAACAATCATGGAAACAGTGGCCGCTTCCAAGTGCAGATGGCTGGCTAGTCACGCTGGATCTCTAATCCTCACAGCAAACCCCAGAGGTGGGTGATAACTTACAGGAGACATTTAGAGACAGTAAGAAATATGCCCCAGGGCAAAGAGCAATGGGAAGTGAGCTAGGAACCTCACTCAAGTTCAACCAACTCCAAAGCTGGTGCTCTTCCCAGCAAAGCAACTCAGGCTACCAACCACAAGCTGAAAAGGAGGCACCTGCAAGGCAGCTCTAACCACTGGCAAGCATGGCACAAGTGCAGGGGACAAGCATGCCGTGCAAGGGGCCAGGTGTGGAATGAGCATCTCTCCCAGCAGTCAGCCTGTGCAAAACCCCACCACCCTGGCCTTGCTCTCCAGCGCCTCTTCTCCAGAAGATTAACGGGATGCCAAAGCACCCCATTGCTCTGCCAGCATAAATTGCAAGGAAAACATTTAGAATATTGATTAAGTGCTTCATGCTAGAAGATTTAAATTTACCTCCTGTATTTCCAGGATTAGCTGACATAATGGGGTCAGTCTACTGGCACAAATGATTTACAGAACACCCATTGGCAGCTTTCCTTTTAAAACTCAACACTTAAAATTTTCACTTGGTCACAGCCAGCAGAATCCTGGGTATTTAGCAAGGTTGAATAATTGCCTTCTTGCCATATTGAGACTTTTGGGGTTTGGCTTGTCTGGGAAGAGCTTCAGAATCATTTCTGGTCTAGTCTGGCCCTATCCGGGCAGATGGACTTTGTTTAGGTCTGATGAGGTACTGGGGCAGTGGAAGGGTAAGGCATGCTGTTTTTCCAAGATGGAAGATCTTATTTCAGATAGAGATTTTGCAATATTCAAATATTCTAATATGTATGAGTTAAAGAGGTTATATGCAGAGGTTAAAGACAGCCACCTTGCCTCACCACTTGCCCCTACTGGCCTTTCCTGGTGGCTCAGCTGGTAAAGAATCCACTGCAATGAGGTTTTCAGATAGAGATTTTGCAATATTCAAATATTCTAATATGTATGAGTTAAAGAGGTTATATGCAGAGGTTAAAGACAGCCACCTTGCCTCACCACTTGCCCCTACTGGCCTTTCCTGGTGGCTCAGCTGGTAAAGAATCCACTTGCAATGAGGGAGATCTGGGTTTGATCCCTGGGTTGGGAAGATCCCCTAGAGAAGGGAATGGCTACCTGTTCCAGTATTCTGGCCTGGAGAATTCCATGGACTGTATAGTCCATGGGGTCACAAAGAGTTGGACATGACTGAGCGACTTTCATTTTCACTTTTCACTTTCTTGCCCCTACTCCCAATCTGTAAATGTTGTGCTACAGCATACAAGGGGCTTCCCTGGTGGCTCAGTGATAAAGAATCTGCCTTCTAATGCAGGAGATGCAGGTTAGATCCCTGGGTTGGAAAGATTCTCCGGGGAAGGATGGCAACCCCTCCAGGATTCTTGCCTGGAAATTCCATGGACAGAGGAATCTGGCAGGCTACAGTCCATGGGTTTGCAAAGAGCTGAACACAACTTAGTGACTAAATAACAACATACAAGTTCCCAATGCATTTCCATAAACTTCAAACTGTACTTAGTCAAGAGAAGGGACTGTACTGAGAGGCCAGGGAGGTGCAGACCTAGCCTGAAATCAAGTGAATCCAAGTGGTCTGCTCCAGAAAAAAAATGCCCACCTCAAAGTCCTTGCCCTCGTGGCCCACAGAGGGCCAGCACGGTCCCTCTCAGGGCTAGCACAGTCTGACGCCAAAGAAAATGACACGATTGTTGAAGGGGGGAAGGGACAGCCAGGCTTTGCATTGCTGACTTTAGGAATAAGCATCCTTGCAAAAGCTATTCATTTAAATCCTGCTCACATCTCCTCTCTGATTGAAAAAGTTGCTCTTATGAATCCTTCCCTAGAATGCTGCCTTAAAAGTCCCACTAGGATGAGGGGAGGGGACTTAAACCTGAGATCCACAGCTGCTGTCCCTCCATTTCTCACTCACAGATATATTTTTCTGGTTCATAAAAACAAACTGACTTTGGATGTCACCATCCGTGTTCCCAAGAGTCCCCACCAAGTGCCCACCACGACCTGACCTCCATCCTGTACCTCTGGCTCTGGGCGTGTGCCCCCACCTATCAGATTTTCTTCTCTCAATCACACATCACATCTCCTTCCAAGAAATGGGACAGAGGCAGTGAAGATTTCTCAAGGATCCTCAGCACTAGTCCCAAGGCTATATCCCCCAGTCTCTACAATCTTATTTTATCGTTGTAAGCTAGGGCCGAAAGAAAGGCTACTTTAAGAGGTTGTCACTTTAAGCCACTAGAGTTAAGTGATGTTCAACAATGCAAAGTAGAGAACTTTTTCTAACACCTACACTTCCAAAAGATATTTACTTTAAATAAGTGACAAGTACCGTCCATTTGATTTAAATATGCTGAGCTTTTTCCAGCTCCCAGGCCACTCAAGTGCACAGAAGATGAAATAATTGGTATGATTTTTAATGTTTCTTTATCATGTGACCACTTTGTACAAGTCAAAGGGATATGCCAACAATAGCACAGCCTGTGTCACGCTTGTTACTAATATGCCTGCCAATTAATCCTGACATGGGAGCTTGGCTGGTTACCCAAAACCTGGTATTTTATCACCTCAGGGGGTTAGCTCTTGGATGTTTCTATGACATTTTATACTAATCAATCAATTTTGCTTTTTTTTTAAAGCTGAGCCTTTCATAGGAACTGCTGATGAGCGCTATGCACACCACACCCAAAGCTATCTTTTCCCCAAACAGAATTGTGTTTGGTTTGTTGATAATTACACTTTGAAACCGACTTTTGAAAATGTTTATTCTTATTTCTTCCCTTCCAAGGGGGAAATCTATCTCAAATGTTAAGACAGAAACCCAAGTCCCCTCCGAGTTTTCTCATATTATTGTATATTTAAAAATATTACAAGAGGGTGCTTCTCAAGGGAAGTGAACTTTAAAGCTGCCAAAGATAGTTGACTTTCTCCAAATCTGTTACCAATGGATCCCAAGCTGGTGTAAGTCAGTTCTATTCTGAGTAACGACACATGCACCGGGACAAACGCCATTCTAAGATATTTCTAGGACCCCCTGGCAAATGGTAATTTGTCTGAAGACAGCCAGGCAGGCGAAGGAAGGACAGATGGGAAGAATGAGTCTCCTGGGAGCCCTATGTTGAAGCAGGAGTCCTAAATCAATGCCAGGGACCACGTTCTCATGGGCCAAGTCCCATTTCTCATCAGTCACTCATCCCTCCTGATCCTCTGGCTTCCACTGATTCTTTCAACCATTCTTAATGTAGGTCATTTTAAAGAGATCATCAAGCCACAAGAAGTTTTACCGGCAAACTTTGTCTTTCCCTTATACTCTCTCTCCTGGGATTTAGTCATAAAACATCCCTGCCTAAAGCATGAGCTTTCTGTTCTTTCCATCATTCGAACTGCTGCCTTCAGGAAGCACTGGGACACATGGGTCTGTCAAATCCAGCTTCTCCTTTCCTTTTTTCCTATCCTGCCTACCCCGCTACAGCTTTATGGAGGTATAATTGACAAATAAAAATTGTATTTACTTAAGGCATACAGCTTGATGTTTCATTATATGTGGTTATTGGGGGCTTCCCTGGTGGCTCAGATGATAAAGAATCTGCCTGCAATGCAAAAGACCTAGGTACAATACTTGGGTCTGGAAGATCTCCTGGAGAAGGGCATGGCTAACCACTCCAGTATTCTTGCCTGGAGAATCACATGGGCAGAGAAGTTTGGTGGGCTACAGTCCAGAGTGTCTCATTTGTGTCCATAGTGACACAAATGAGCAACTAACACTTTCACTTTCATACATTGTGAAAGGCTTACAGCAATCAAGCTGAGTAACATATTACACGCTGACATAGTTAACAGTTTTGGGGGTGGGGTGAGGTAAGAACAACTAAGATATATTCTCTAAGCAATTTCAAGCATATAATATGGTATTGCTAAGTACTGTCACCATGCTATATATATCCAGAACTTGTTCATCTTGCATGTCTGAAAGTTTGTATACTATAGCCAGAATCGTCCCATTTTCCCCACTCCTAGCCCCTGGTAACCACCATTCTAGTCTCTGCTTTAAACAGTTCAACTTTTTTAGATTCCACATATAAATGAGATCACGAACCTAGAGGACTTTATGCTAAGTGAAGTAAGCCAGACACAGACAAATACTGCATGACCTCCTTTTCTATTTTTTACTTTTTCCTCTCTATTCACTCCTAATTCAAAGAAAGAGCCCAGGTTGTCCAAGGTCATGGAGCAAGGCGAACGTGCACTGGCCTCGGAATCAGACATCTTAGCCCCACCAAAGAATTACTGTGCGATCTCGGTTAAGTTCCCAGCATGTCCCTGCCTCAGTTGCCTCATTTGTAAAAGAGAAGGATGACTACCATACCTGACTCGTGGGATGCTGTGAGGACTAAAGAGCACAATGCATGTGAAATGTTTCACAAAATGAAACTCACTCTACAACTGTTAGTGATAACTCACACCACCGTTCCCCAGTGTACACCCCAAGCAAAGCACAATGCCACCATCCATCTCTTGCAAAGGGACTAAATGGCCAACTGACTTGGGATTAAGCATCACATGTGACATTCTGGAACATTCACTCTACCCTAGGCAATGAAAAATTACCACCATTTAATCCTCTCCTAGGTACAATACTTGGGTCTGGAAGATCTCCTGGAGAAGGGCATGGCTAACCACTCCAGTATTCTTGCCTGGAGAATCACATGGGCAGAGAAGTTTGGTGGGCTACAGTCCAGAGTGTCTCATTTGTGTCCATAGTGACACAAATGAGCAACTAACACTTTCACTTTCATACATTGTGAAAGGCTTACAGCAATCAAGCTGAGTAACATATTACACGCTGACATAGTTAACAGTTTTGGGGGTGGGGTGAGGTAAGAACAACTAAGATATATTCTCTAAGCAATTTCAAGCATATAATATGGTATTGCTAAGTACTGTCACCATGCTATATATATCCAGAACTTGTTCATCTTGCATGTCTGAAAGTTTGTATACTATAGCCAGAATCGTCCCATTTTCCCCACTCCTAGCCCCTGGTAACCACCATTCTAGTCTCTGCTTTAAACAGTTCAACTTTTTTAGATTCCACATATAAATGAGATCACGAACCTAGAGGACTTTATGCTAAGTGAAGTAAGCCAGACACAGACAAATACTGCATGACCTCCTTTTCTATTTTTTACTTTTTCCTCTCTATTCACTCCTAATTCAAAGAAAGAGCCCAGGTTGTCCAAGGTCATGGAGCAAGGCGAACGTGCACTGGCCTCGGAATCAGACATCTTAGCCCCACCAAAGAATTACTGTGCGATCTCGGTTAAGTTCCCAGCATGTCCCTGCCTCAGTTGCCTCATTTGTAAAAGAGAAGGATGACTACCATACCTGACTCGTGGGATGCTGTGAGGACTAAAGAGCACAATGCATGTGAAATGTTTCACAAAATGAAACTCACTCTACAACTGTTAGTGATAACTCACACCACCGTTCCCCAGTGTACACCCCAAGCAAAGCACAATGCCACCATCCATCTCTTGCAAAGGGACTAAATGGCCAACTGACTTGGGATTAAGCATCACATGTGACATTCTGGAACATTCACTCTACCCTAGGCAATGAAAAATTACCACCATTTAATCCTCTCAATCTAGTAGTTAGGAAGTCTGACTCTTCACAACCCCATGGACTGCAGCTGGCCAGGTTCCTCTGTGCATGGGATTTCCCAGGCAAGAATATTGGAGTGGGTTGCCATTTCCTTCTCCAAAGAAGTCCTAGCATTTTGTAGAGGAGGCAGTGGAGGCTTGGAGAGGTCACAGTGTTGGTGAGGGTGAGGGCCTGGGTTGCACACATGCTTGACTGCAAAACCCAAGCCCTTGCTCCTTGCCTCACATGTGCAAAAATGAGCTGCTGGGAGTCATCTTAGGAGGTAAGGTGAGGTTTCGTGGAACCCTTAAGAGCTCCCTAGAAGTAAAATGCTGTTTAGCTCCCAGGTGGGTGGACTGTGCGTGTGTTATCGGGAAGAGACGTGTAGCTGTCCCCCTGCTTCCTCTGTATTCCCCCATCTCCACTGCCCCACTCTGCTGAGAAGTTAAATGGCAATCCTGAGAGAAACATCACGCTTTAATTGCACTTTGTCCCTCTGTTTATGAGGCAGAGTCCCTGCCACTAATACAGGGGAAGGAAAGGCTATTTCTTGGGAATAGATTTCATGAGTCCCCTGACGTTGCCAGGGAAACCCTGCAGTGGTACAGAGTTCCCCTTACAGGGGAGATGGTCAAGCAGATCTAGGTGGAGGTAAATACTGGTGGCCAGGCCAAGCACCACACCCCAAAAAGCAGAGGACAGATGATCTGGTGGGGTGGGGGCGAGCAAGGAGATGCAGAGAAGGACACCTCCTCAAGGATGGCAGACTGCTCTCCCATGGGACAAACTGATTTCAATGAGCTTCCAGGAATGACTGTTCTTCTGAGATGCCACCTATTCACGGAGTCTGAACTTCCAAAGACACTGACCAGCTCATTTTGCCTACCGTTTGTGCATTCACAGAGGACAGAATTTCAGTTTTGAATGCCCACCTCCACGAAGTTTCCAGAACACCAAAGGAGGTTGATAAGCAGGCTGGACACTGCCTCTGCCGTCAAGCTCCATGTACTTAGACACGAGCAGAGAAGAACCTGTTTCTGCTGCAGCCAGAGCTTTGCCTGTTTCTGTGGTCAGGAACCACCTCTGGCCACTGTTATCACCTCATTATAACAGAGTCCTACCCTCATCTGGCCACCAGTCTTTACTGATGCTGGAATCTGAGTGGACCCGACAAGAACGGAAGGCTGACCTAGGAGGAAGCAGGACACTGAGGCTTGGCCACAGAGAAAGAAGAGACTGCTCTGCGGTGCTATGTCTGCTTCCAGACACACCTCTAAGCAGCTGGTGACTTGGTGCAAGCGGCTTCCCCTCCCTGCACTGCAGGGCTCTGCTGCAGGCTGGGGCGGTGAGATGCCGCAGTATTCCCCAAGCCTCCTCCTACTTCTGGCGTTTTTTGCATGGTGCTTTGAAGATGAGGACAGCTCAGGAAATGCTTTAAAAGTATGAAGAACATCTGTTGACCCTAGGCCTGTGCCTTCCCACCCACCTTCTTAGTCTTCTGCATGAGTGCATTTGAGAATACGATGTTGGTGGGGACTCAGGAGGATGAGAACAGAAACATAGCTCAGCTGGATGTCAGGTGGGATATCTAAGAAGAAGAGGGGTGTGTTGGGCAAGAAGATAGCAAGCAAAGCAGAAGGAGAAAAGCTGCCCCCGGGACCTCCCTGGTGGTCCAGTGATCATGAATCCGCCTTCCAGTGCAGGGGATGCAGGTTTGATCCCTGACCTCTGGTCAGGAAATGAAAATCCCACATGCAGCAGGGCCTGAGGACTGCACTAGAGAGAAGAACTGGCAAGGAGCCTGAGTGCCACAGCGAAGGATCCCACGTGCCACAACTAAGACCCAGCATATAGTGTAAAAGAGAAAAAAAAGAAAAACCGCCCTAATACTTTCTAGGAACAGATGAGGTGGTGAGTCAAGAAGGTATTTGCAGAGAAGGTTCTGGTAAGTGTTCTGGTGAGGGGGACTCGGTGGGGCCCGGGGTGGGGGTGGTGGAGAGGTGGGAGGACATATTTTGGTGACAAGGCTGAAGGGACAGCACTGTGCTTGGCACCTGTCCCTTCCGCTAGCATGGCAGGAGGCAGCAGTCACCACGTGGTCACCACTGCCTCTCAAATCCAGGAGGAACCATGGAAAGAACACAAGCCTCTAGATTCCAGGGCCGGTTCCATGACTCGCTGGCTCTCTCGAGCCCAAGGGTCCCCTCACTGAGCCCCGCATCCTCTGATGAAAGAACAAGGTGGGTAACACGGCAGTAACAACACCATCAGACCATCTCTCCCCCAGCCGCCAGGAGGCAATGTCCAAAGAGGTGAGGCGTGTGAGAATCCTTGCTGAGGTTCCCAAACAGCTGAATACTCATTATGATGGAAAACATAAAAAGGCAGAATAGGTGCTCTGCTTTGACTACAGTCAGGAAATGACCATTTGCAGGTCACTGTGGTCCTGGCCCTGGGAGATCTGCTTCAACCCCAAAGAAGTCTCTGGGCCCTTTTCACTGGTCTCTGTCCACGTGAAGGGCTCTCAGTGCAGGGTTTCACAGCAACTCAAACGAAAGAGTATCTTCTTGTTCTTCCTGAAGAATGATGCTGTCCAGGATGCTACATTTGCCTTAATACCTCACTAATAACACTGTCTCTGGCATAGCTTTAGACAGAGTTAAATACTCCACATTGAGTCTAAATGCTAGTGATGGAGACAAAGCCAAGGGCTCCCAAGACAATCCTCTGAATGGGAGAAAATATTTGCAAGTGATATGACTGATAAGGGATTAATATCCAGCACATATAAACAGTTCATACAACATAACATCAAAGAAATTAACAACCCAATTAAAAATGGGCAGAAGAACTGAATACACATTTTTCCAAAGAGGAAATGCAGATGGCCAACAGGCACATGAAAAGATGCTCAACATCATAATCATCAAGGAAATGCAAATGAAAACCACAAGAAGATACCATCTCACACCTGTCAGCATGGCTATCATCAACAAGGACACAGACAACATGTGGAGGATGTGGGATAAAGGGATTCTTGAGTACTGTTGCTGGGAATGTAAGTTGGTATAGCCACTGTGGAAAATAGTATGGGAGGTTTTCTCAAAAAGAACTAAAGACAGACTATCACGTGAGTCTGCAGTTCCACTCCTGGGTATATATACAAGAAAAGCAAAATGCTAATTTGAAAAGATACCCGCACCCCAACGTTCACAGAAGCATTATTTACAATAGCCAAGATACGAAAGCAAACTAAGTGTCCATCAACAGATGAATGGATAAAGAAGATACACACACACACACACACACACACACACACACACACACACACACACGGACAACTACTCAGCCATTAAAAAGAATGAAACTTTGCCATTTGCAGCAACGCGGATGACCCTGGAAGGCATTATACTGAGTGAAATAAGTCAGACAGAAGAAGACAAATACTGTATATCACTTCAATGTGGAATTTTAAAAATGCAATAAACTAGTGAACATAACAAAAACGAAGCAGACTCACAGACAGACAGAATAAATTAGAGGTAACAAGTAGAGAGAAGGATGGGGGGAGGGGCAATATAGGCGTGAGAAGCACAAACAGCTGGGTATAAGACAGGTTCAAGGATGTAGGACAAGGAATATAGACACTGTTCTGTAATAGCTGTAAATGGAAAGCAACCTTTAAAAACTGTATAAAACTTTTTTAAACAGTCTTTTTTAGAAAGCCAAGAGTCCCTTCTTCCTTTTCTGTATGCTGCTGCTTTGGACAGAACACTGAAAAAGCACACTGAATAAACAAATAGCCAACTCGAATCTACTACTCTACAAACAGAAAGCTTAAGGATTCATCTGCCCAAGCCCCTCATTTCATAGGTGAGGACACCAAGACTAATACAAGTGCTTGGAGTAAAGGCCCATGCCTCGTAAATGGCAGAGTTGGTCCCAGAGTCCATCTGTCTCCCCGCTCTACAGTACATCATGATCTTCACCTCTCGTGGTTAAAATGCACTTAATAAGATTTAAACCTGAGCAGCATTCTATCTTTTTCCAACCATCTCTAAGTGCATTTCAGAAAATGAGTCTGTGTCCCCCACTAGAAGTCCGTGCCAATGGAGAGTTCGGGCCTCCTCTCTTACCTGTAAGTTTGCACAAGGTGGTAAAACATGAGTGGGGATTTCATTCTCAGAGCCTGCTGGCCCCAGGGGCTTGTTCTTGACCCGGAAGGCTGTGGTGGTGGTGGCAGTGGTGGTCTGAACTGGGAGGGCTGGCTGCCACACAGTCACATCCGAGCCATTGCCAAAGGCTTGAATTGCATTTTCTGCATAAAACAGGAGGAAATCCAATTTCAAAGTCAAGCAGCAAATGTAATGGACAGGATATGTGAAGCCAGAGAGGCACACTAACAATTCTGATCAGAGCACTGGACTTCTCTAAGCAAAACCCATCCATCCATCCACCCACTACACACTGAGCCAGCCACAGGTCAGGTGCTCTAAAATCAATTCACTCATTAAACCCTGAGCTGGACACTTAGCTATGCTATGTAAGTGCAACAAATATTTACCGCATCCCTCTTCAAGTACCAGGTACGGAATAAGATCCTTTCCTTGAAACATCCATCAGTCAAGTCTTTTGAAACTTGACTCAAAATAGCCTCAGACCTGCTATTTGGGATCACAATCACTATTCCATCTTTCAAAAAAAATGCCTGTGTCAAAATTTTATACTAAAGGCAAGCTAATTAGTAAGTACCAAATCCCTAATTATGAGACTGGGGTGATTCAGTAGCATTCATACAAATTCAGCAGGCAGTGGAATCAAACAGCAAAAAAAAAAAAGTGATCTGCTACCAAAGAGCACCTACTATGAGCTCGGCATTGCTCCAAGTATAAACACAACCGATTTCTTTAAAAGAAAAATATATCCCAAACCTCATCAATAATATATCGTGAAAATGTAAGCAAGATTATTTTTTTCCTTTCTGCTCCCAGTCTTCTGAACAAAATCTGCATAATTAGGAAGGTGCAGCCCTGCTTAAATGAAAAGTTTAAAATGTAAAACTTTAAAAGCTTATTACAATTTCATGGGATTAGATTGTTTTTTATGGCAAGAGTAAATTGGTTGTGTGTTGTTCCCCTCCCCGAGATGAATAAAAAACAGGTTTTAATCAGGTCCTCAGGGATTTGGCCTGGATTTAGGAAATTTTTTTTATTTCATATTCATTGTATAAGAAATCAAACTCTTCCATTTGGGACCTGAATGTGCAAATTGTTAATATATGACTCTTAGCTGGCATTTTTCGATATACGAGACAGAATAATTTAAGCCTAATCTTCCTCTCAGAATGACATTTTGTTCTAAAATTGTTATCCTTGAAGTTCAGCAAATTGGAAGCTTGTTTTTGAAAACTTTACATTTTTTAGTCTGTAGGAAACAGCTTCAAATTAATATCAATGCTGCTTGAGCTCCCAGCTGGGTTACAGAGCTTAACGGGTGGGTGGAAGGTAAAGACGGTGGAACTTGGGCAACCAGTTTCCTTAAATGACCCAGGACTACAACAGTGAAACAAAACTTTCCTTGGTCCTGTTAAGGCATGCAGATTCAGGAGACCCATGTCATTGGTTGAAACTGTGATTTCTAGTATGTTTGCCTTGTCATTTGGGAAGATTGTCCACTCGCTGACTCAGTCACTCAGGTGTCAATGGAATATCTACCAAGTGCCAGGCACTGTTCTGTGCTGAGAATCAGCAGGGGACAGAGGACACCAACACGACAGGATAGTCCCTGTCCTCTTGGAGGTTATATTCTGGTTGAGGAGGCAAATAGAGAAAGTATACAGTACACTTGTTGTTCAGTTGCTAAGTCATGTCTGAATCCTTGCGACCCTATGCACTGTAGCCTGCCAGGTTTTTGTCTACGGTGGATAAAAACACTAGGCAAGAATACTGGAGTGGGTTGCCATTCCCTTCTTCAGGGGATCTTCCCTTCCCGGGGATTGAACTTGGGTCTCCTGCATTGCAGACAGGTTCTTTTACCATCTGAGCCACCAGGGAAGCAGTAGATTGGCATCACGCTTGTGCTAGGGGAATTAGAGAGGTTTGATTAATTTGAAGGGATGGTGGAACTGAGTTATTACATTTGGGTTGAAACCTACAAATTCCAATTCCTTCTACCCTAGGGCCTGTTGCAAGAGGCTGAATTTAGTCTGTGTCTTTGGTAGGCTGTGCTCCATCTAATCAAAGTATAAATGGAATGACTATGAAAAATTCTGGCTGGCTTTGTCCTCATTGAAGACCAAATGTGTTTATGTTGATTAAAAAGTCATTAGCATTAAGATTCCCTTCTCCTCTTCACCAACATATTATTAACAGGGACCACTTTAATTTCTCTCTGAGGCAGTGGTTTTCCAGCCCAAGTGAGTATAATCTTTTTTTCTCACACTAACCTCTATTGTCATTGCTTTATCTTCATTTAAACCTGGATTCTGCCAGAAGAATGTGCAGGACGTGAAAAAGAGGATACACACACACACACACACACACACACACACACACACACGATTTATTTCAGTCAAGACCAATGAAGAGGCTTAAGGTATAGTTCCACGATATAGTGCCCAATGTTATTCTGGCAAATGTCTCCACACTTTAGACTAGTTTCAAATTTCACTTCAGTATCCAAAAGCTTGTTTTCGTTTTAAGATGATCAAAGCATTTGGTTATAGCCAAGTACCTACTGAGTGAATCTCTTAGATTTGTCTTTTCAACAAAAGAAACAATGAGGAGGTTTTTGAAGTAACACTTAATAGCTTTCCTGTGTGCAAGCAGTAAATAGTTTGCTAATTCTTTAGAAATCAGTCAGGGTACCATGGAGAAATTGTCACCTAAGGGCACAGTGCTCAGAGATAGGCCCACGCTTCCCACTGGGAAGTTCTACCTGGTCCTTGATGTTCAGGCTTGTGTTTTTATGTACCAGCCCCTCAATCTCAGGCCTGATGGAGAAGCCCACGGGGTGCAGGGGCTGCACAGGAAGGAATTGGGTGGGGCTTTGGATCCTGTCTCTGGCGTGGCTGGTCTAGGTGAATACCAGCCGCCTACTCCACTGTGACATGCAGATATTATACATGCATCTCCTAGGATTCTTGCGCAGGTTACAGTCAATGAGACAATGTATTGGGCTGGCCAAAAAGTTTGGTCAAGTTTTCCCTAACATCTTACGTGAAAACCCGAACAAGCTCTTTGGCCAACCAGATATAAATTACACTCCTCCTAGAGGGAGTTTGCACACAGAGGAGGCACCCAATAAATGAATGGCGGCCGCTGCAAGACACGAATAAGGTATTCAGCTGGATCTCTGCCTGGGGCACACACATCTCGGTGGATAGAAGGGAGACCTGGCACAGTGCTTTCCAAGTTCATTTGATGAGGCTCATTGTTCACACCCGTACATTTCTCTCTATCCCTCTTCCCCTGGGAAACGTGTTTCCGAATTGCCTAAAGGGCCCTGCAATAATAATGGTACTGTTTCCAAGCAGAAACCTCCTCCCAGCCCTACCCCCAGCTCATCTCATCTCTGAAGCTCCTGGCTGCATCACCAGCCCATTCCACTCAAGAACTGCTGCTTCTCCTCTGAGCCAACCCTGAACATCCAGGGGGCTATTGATGTTAACAGTCTAATTTTTCTCACAGAGCCCTTGGAGGCCTACCCTCATCTAACTTGCCCGAGTCTTTCACATTGTGTATGCTGCCCAGGTTTTAAAAACCTCTGGAACTGACATGGGGCTGGTTGCCAAGATCAACATTTCATCTGTGGCTGGAAGTGTTCCTCCCCACAGGATGTGCCCTTGCCTATGGAGTCTTTCGCTTCCCGGGGCCTCTGGACTCGCCACCTTGGCAGCACCCAGTTCATCACTTGCTCTGGTCCTGCTGCACCATGCAGTGTGGCTAAAAGGATCTGGATTCACCATGAGCAATCAGGAAAAAAAAAAAAAGAGAGAGAGACACACACACACAGAGAAGGCAGACATAGGAAACACAAGTACAGTTTGAACTTAGGGGAAAACGTTTGTGTGGCTGTTTTATGTTTTTTTCAAACTCACTAAGACATGTGTTGTCCTTGAAGAAGTTCAGAAATTTCAAGCATTCCTCCAGGTCATTTCCGCTGTTGGTGCAGTCACACCAGGGGGCCACGCTGAGGCTACTGGAGTCAATGTAGTTGGGGGTCATGACTGTACCTAAAAGAGTAAAAACAAGGCGTTTTATTCTTGTGTGATGATATAAACTTTCCTATAGCCTGAAAAGAAACAAATGTTCCTTTGACTACGGATGCACCGTGGATAACACCGTGGATAATTACAAACACTGTGTTTGCTGAGTGGGAAATTATGTTAAGCAGTGCATTTTCTTGGCAATTTATCTTGAGCACATAAAATAATTTACACATTTACTTAAAAAATTCTAACAGAACTCCTTGAGCTGCGCTTAGGGTATTTTTCTCTGCACAAATGGTATGGATGTCATGGAGCAGGAGAGAATTAACTTAGAATGCATGAATTGCCAAATCCCTTGCATTTTCTTGAAAATGCCATTAATCTTCACAAATAAATAGAGCTGGTTTTACATATCTTAAAAGGCCTTTTAGGACTTTGCATCTACTTCCATCGGAAGCAAATGGCTCCTTCAGAGTAACTCAGGGAAGCTTAGAAGCTTTCCTTACGGGTTACCTCACGGTTCTAGATGTATTCAAGGACGCCTCTGCTCACTAGACTCTCAACAGATTTAAACAAGGTCTTCCAAGTTGTGATGGAATTGGAAATAAACAGTGGAAATTTCCTAAGCCAGTGGCTCCTCAAGTATTGTCTTAATAGTCCTCAAAAATCCTCAGAGAAATGCTGGGTGGTCTCTTGCTTACATCTTCCTGTGTATTCATTGTTCTTCTGATGAGTTCTGTGTTGGTGCGAATAAACAATGCATTTACACTTAACGCGACCCAAATGTCTTCTCCTGGGTGGCTCTACCAGGCAATGCCTACTCATGCCAAGAAGCCTTCTGTTTTTATATATTTTGTGGAAGTAAGAAGTAATAGGCGGTCCAGTGAGCCACAGGATATATTTGGTTCAGAAACAGAAACAGAAAAACAAAAAACAAAAAACACAATTCTTTTTAAGCTCTTATGGATCAAGGGCATATCTTCTTTGCCGTACATTCCTTACTGACTTGAACTAAACAATGTCCCATTCTACCTTGGGATGAAAACTTCAACCCACAGCAGAGAGAAGCTTGTAACTGTAGGTAAGAAAGGAACAGGCACCCCCAACACTGAATGAAGAGGTTAGAGTATGTCTGCTAACCACTCACTGTATATCTGGCTCCAGAATGAATCTCTGACATTTGGAAAAGGTAGGAACCAGCTTTGTCTTTAGAGATCTTAGAACCCAATGACCAGAATGAAGGGAAAGATCTGGACCCAAGAGAGAAATAAATTTTGACTCACAGAACGCATTGTTTCATCTAGTTCTTCCCTTAAGTGATTTCATTATCCTCAGGTATGTTAATGATTACATCTGGAGTGGGGCTAGAGATCCTTTAACACTGTGGGTTTCTCTGCATTTTAAAAAAACTCTTTACAATTTACACGACTCTTTACACGACTTAATTCATTCTTTCTTAAACATGCAATTCTATCGTTGATAAATAATCCTTACTAGGGACAACTTTATTTAAGGAAAAACTACATGCAAATCTGGAGGAATGACTGCCCTGGCTGCCCAGTGGTTAAGACTCTAGGCCTCCACTGCAGGGTGGTCACGGGTTTGATCCCTGGTCAGGGAACTAAGAAGCTGCAAGCCAGTCTTGCCAGTCTCACAGCATGGCCAAATAAAAAAATAAAAATGGAGGGCTGACTTAAGGAAGATAAGCTCATGGGACCTATCAGTGAGAATGGTCAGTCGCTGGTGAAAGGTATTACCCAAGACAGCACAGGTATCCTTGCAAATAAAATTGGGCTGAGTGTACAGCACCTGCAATATCCCAGCATCAGTATGGCGGGCGATTTTCCCAGTGACTCTTGCTGAAGACACGCTGGCGACAAAGACTTCGGTCTGCGCTGTCACTCTTGATAGGACGCTCTTCCTGCCCAGTGACTAGTGGGACAGTGGCAGGAGCTGGCGCCCTGGCTGAGCCATCAGGCTTCTGACAACTGTGATTTCCCTCATCCTTCCCCAGCTTTCACTATGTGCTCCTTCTCACACGACAGTCGTGAGGGAGCCCTGCCTCCAAGGCTTCCCACAGCCCTGGTACCAGGAGCCTCATCCCTTTCTCCTGCTGCCCTCTTTATTTCTGGGCACGAACCTGCCTCACCCCTGTCCTCTCCCAACTCACCAGTGCCTTGCCTAATTGCACTGCTCTCCTGAATGCCAAGAACCTCAGGTCTTGAAAGACAGAACAAGACTACTTCTGCTATGTTTGTTCTTAAGGAAAAAAAATATTAGGGAAACCTCACCCTCTC
Source organism: Madoqua kirkii (assembly GCA_006408675.1). Classification (NCBI taxonomy): domain Eukaryota; kingdom Metazoa; phylum Chordata; class Mammalia; order Artiodactyla; family Bovidae; genus Madoqua; species Madoqua kirkii. The sequence goes on along the minus strand of SJYC01044188.1, from coordinate 48,665 downwards.
CTCCCTACCAGGAGCTGAATTACCCGGACTATTAATGGCAAGCAGAACACCAAGTCTTTAGGGATTTTCCTTCCAAAGGGCCATTTCAGGGAAACAGCCTTTCCGACTTGCCCAGACTGCATGACTTCCAAGCCCCCCCTCTCCAAAGTTACCTACTCCAGTTCACTTGGTGTGACTTGCTCTCCTCATCCATAACCATGCTTTCCCCGCTTACTCCTGTTCTGTGCGGTCAGTTCTTCAACCGAGATGCGTCCGCAGTCTTCACACTTGCCGCCTCCCTGCTCTTTAATAATCCCTGCTCCCTGCCTTTGTAAATCCATTATTCTTCCCCGCCCTCCGGCTTTTTTAGAGACAAGTCCTAAAGGACTCAACATCAAAATGCCCACACAGAGGGTTCCGAGGAGATTTTTACATCCACAGAGAGTGGCAGGCTACAACGGAAGGACCCTGGGTGTTTGTGAACCAGAATTTTCTCCCATCCCATGTCTCCGCATCTTACCAATAAGCCCCGAGTAGGCAAGGAGGCAGTCAGCGTAATTTTCCTTTAGACACTGCTGACGGACCTTGACTCCGGCTGGCAGTTGGTGAAAAAATCGGCCAGGCGAGATCTGCAACAGAAGAAAGTTGGGGGAGGGGGGAGGATGTTTCAAAAGAGCCCCAAGCTTCTGCACAGACATAATTTTTCCTTATTCCTTTCTCGCTAGGCCTTTTTCAACATCCCCACATACAGAGAGTGTGGACTCTTAAAATGTTAGCATCTTCTCTTATACACAAGCCCCTAGCCATCCCCTCGCCCACCTGTGTCTGCTCCTTTGCTTCGTCTTCAGGGCCTGCAACTGGAGAAATCTTGACGCTTTGAAGTTTCCCTTCAATATTTATTTCTGACTAGACTTATTTGCATCTTTAGGAAATATGCTTCTGCATACACTCACCGGAGATCCACATTGGGAAAATATTTACTTTATACAGAAACATGTCCCTGGCGTCCAAATAGGATCCTACAGCCCATCTGCTCCCGTAATTCCTAGTGGCTTTAAAAATATGCGTATCTGGTCTTCTAAGTCATCTCTCATCTACCACCCCAGGGAGGGGCAGTGGTATATTCCAGCCAAGGGATGCTGAGGGGGAAGTTCGCCTTGCCAGCACTGCAGGGAAAGGCAAAAGGAACCGGGTGACACTAGGTCAGGATGCGACCGGGTGTAGGGGGTCCCCTGGTGGAAGTGCAGCATCTGTCTGCAGTTCGGGAAGCCTCCACGGCCAGCACAGTCCACCCAGAAGCCCTGGGTGGTGGTGAAGTTGCCGAAGTACAAAGGGGCTGCAGACATCACTGGTCTGCAGCAGAGGAAAGGGGCTCTTTGTGGTCAACCGGCTGTTTTTCAGTCTGAAGAGGATATTGTTGGAGAAATTCTAAATGAGAACTGGGCCATCTCTGAGGTCATCCGAGCAGACAACAGCTCTGTTTCTTTGTGAGGAACACAATAGACTTCAAGAGAAGCTAAATTATCTGGCGATTACAGGAGACAATGGGTGGCTGTCTTAGCTCCTTCTCTTTAGCACACTCGAGTTGGCAGCTACATACCCAGGGCTGTTTTTACCTCTTTCCACCCAAGAAATTGTATTTACTTAGCATCCCTAATGGTATAAACAGGGTTGCCTGGGTGGGGCTGAGCAAGGTAGAATGTGTGGCGATCACAGGGGTTGTTAAAGGGTGTGTAGGAAGCATATTCTGGGCCCTTTTCCTACAGTTTGAACTGGAAGATTAAAAGGCCTGGTGAAATGATCTGTGTGCATAGCACATTGGAAAGGCTGCACAGTGTTCCTCTGGGATTGGTCTCTCCTTGAACCCATGTAAACAAGGCGTGTCTGAGCTTCCCTATCTGCGCCGATCTGTACACTAAGTATGTTGTGTGCCTGGTTCCATCACTGTGACTCCCCGGGGCAGGTGCTGGAGCTCTGTTTTATTTTCTTTGCACAGCACCTGACACTCCTCAGAACGCTTCCCGAGCAGGGCCATGTGGTGCAGCTAAGTGGCTTGGCAAAAATCCTCCAAATGAGGCTGGTGCATGCGCCTGTGTGTGTGTCTGCATCCTTCCCACAGTTTGAGCCTAGCTGGTGTTTTCTGACTCTAATTGAACACACCGAAGGGCGTAAAACCTGGCCATTTTCTGTAGCCTGGTTAAAGGATTTATCTTTCAGAAGAAATCCCTAAAGGTGACTCAGACTTACTCAACTGGCACCAATGGCATCCATCTTGGATGGAGTGTCAATTTCAGAAGAGTTTTCCTGGTCATGAAAGTTAATGATCTTGTGGCACTGGGCTTCTATCTTTGCAGAGGCCAACTGTGTGGTTCAGGCAGCTGGGACTCCAGCTCTGCACATAAGCCAATCAGCTCCCTGACCTGGCAGCCCCACGCTCCCAGCTGCCCCCCAGAGAGGGATGAAAGGTCGTGCTGTCTCCAAGCCTCCTGCTTCTCTTAGTCTCTCGAGCAGACTATTAACTGAACAGCACCGTGACTCGGATTACTATTCTCCAGCGGGAGGCTAATGCCACCAGACTCATTTTGCTTAACAACCTCAGAATTGACTCACAATTGGCTCTGGAATGAAAGGCTAATTGAGTTAGTCTGCTGCAGAGAACATAACCCTGATTGGGAGGATAAAACTAGATATACTGCTCTGAGCATCTCCCCGAACAGGCTGGTTTTGGAGAGAAGACTGTCAGCCCAGATCTCGGTCCTAAGACAAAACCAGCCAGCGGATGCCAAGAGTTTCAAAAATAATGGTGAGCCCACACGGCATTGCTGAAACATGAACATTTCAGTGGTTCCTTCACCTCTGATCCACCTCCCTCTGCCATTCATGTTTGGAGACACAATGATCCCTTTAGGGGATTCACATTTAACAGATAGAAAAACTGAAGGCAGAAGTAGTTTATACGGTGGTTGCACAAGTGGATGGACTGGTACATTTTCATGAATTCTGAGAGTTGGTTAACTTCAAAATGGCAGCTTGAAAGTGGGCTAGGTGGGAGAATTTTCATCATGGTAATCTGCCAGCTCTACAAATCACAACCCTATGCTATTCTTAGAGAATCAGTTGTTAAATATTTACTAGCACAATGCTCTCAAAACACCAGCATGGTGTAGTCAATCCCACAGAGAAAGGAAATGTCTTTACTTCCTTTGAGTTCTTGGAAACTCAAAGTTCTTGGGAGCTGAATTTCAGTACTTCCTGGATGAGCTACCTCTCCCATCCCTAATCACCTTTGCGTCAAATGACATGTGAAATGGTGTCATAAATTAACCTCCAGTCTCCAGTATCTTTTAAAGAAAGAAAACAGTTCTCTCTAAAGATGCTCCCATCCCAACAACACAGCCACCGAAATCTCTCAAAGCAAAGTGTGCAAATGATTACAGGTATTGACAAAGCAGCTGACTTCTCGTCCTTTGTACTAACTGAATGATGGATCAAATGCTCGTGTTAATAAGGATGAATGAGTTCTCTGTCCCTGAACCCAAATAACCTGCCATCTAGAAGGGGAGAGAAACAAGTAAAACGATGATAATACCACGATGGTTAGTTCTCAATAAAAGACAAGAAAGTTTCCTAATAAAAGTACACAGCATGAATCAAGGGTTTAGAATATGTTAGGTATGTCTTCATATACTTTATATTTTTTCCTGGCAACTCTAATAAGGTAAGGACTACTACTCTGTTATCTTAATTTCCCAGAGGAGGAAACACATCTTATGGAGTTTAGACTGGAGTGAAATAGTGAATACCAGAACCAGGATTTAAAAGCTATGATAGATGTAGACATCGCTTTGCTGACAAATGTCTGTAAAGTCAAAGCTATGGTCTTTCCAGTAGTCATGTGCTCAATGAGAGCTGGACCACAAAGAAGGCTAAGTGCCAAAGAACTGATGCTTTCAAACTGTGGTGCTGGAGAAAACTCTTGAGAGTCCCTTGGACAACAAGGAGATCAAACCAGTCAATCCTAAGGGAAATCAATCCTGAATACTCATTGGAAGGACTGATACTGAAGCTGAAGCTCCAGTACTTTGGCCACTTGATGTGAAGGGTCAACTCACTGGAAAAGACCATTATGCTGGGAAAAATTGAAGGCAGAAGGAGAAGAAGATGGCAGAGGATGAGACTGTTGGATAGCATCACCGATTCAATGGACATGAACTTGGGCAAACTCCAGGAGTTAGTGAGGGACAGGGGAGTCTGGCATGCTGTAGTCCATGGGGTCGCAAAGAGTTGGACACTTCTTGACAACTGAACAACAACAACAACAACAAATTCTGATTCTACAATTTAAGCTTTTAACACAACAGGAACTAGTTTCAGAGAAGTTGTAATACTGAGACTGAGGCTTGGAGGATCAGTAGGATCCTTCAGGTAAAGGTGGAAGAGGGTGTTCCCTCTGAGAAGGAAGCAGTAAGTGATAAAGCAACCACATTCATAAAAATTTCAGGAGAACAATCATGGAGGATTTGTACCTGCCTCAAAGTGTCTGGCATCTATTCACATATTTAATTTTAACTGTAATAGGTGATACTCCCAGTCTCATTTAGCAGATGGAAACACTGAGGCAAAGAGAGGTTAAGTAATTCCTCGGAGGCTGTAGAACTCTGTGCTGGAGCTGTAACGTGACCACATTCATGTGACTCCAGAGCCATAGGACATTCTCAACCACTACACCTAACACACAGAGTCAAACAGACTCAGACAGGACTTGGCAACTAAATAAAAACAACAACAACCAACACAGGCATCATCCAGAAGATTGTCAATTGTTCACTTGGGACGGCGGGGGTCACAGGTGAGCGACAGGAGATGGTGCTGGCAAGATCAGCAAGGGCCTTGAATGACCTAAGAGGCTGGATTTCATCCTGAAAGCAGTGGGAACCACCAAAGGATTTTAAACAGAGAAATAACACGATCAGGTCTGCAGAACAGAAGGACTCTTGGGTGTTTCTGTTCTTAAGCAAAGATTTGCTTAAAGCTTCTTCTGTGCCCTCCCTGCTCTAGCAGAGATGAGAAGAGCAGGGAACTGGCCAAAGGAAGGAAGGAGGCTGAGCCAGTGAGTACCCAGAGGCAAGAACTGAGGACCAGCGGAGGAGGAGGGAAGGAGGGTGCCCTGAATGGTAGGTGCTGAGTGAGTGAGTCAAAGTCACTCAGTAGAGTCCAACCTGCGACCCCATGGACTATAGAGTCCGTGCAATTCTCCAGGCCATAAAACTGGAGTGGGTAGCCATTCCCTTCTCCAGGGGACCTTCCCAATCCAGGGATCGAACCCAGGTCTCCCTCATTACAGGCAGATTATTTACCAGCTGATCCACCAGGGAAACTCATGGTGGGTGTTGATGGAATGAAAGTCAAGACTGGGGACTTCCCTGGTGGTCCAGCGGCCAAGAATCCGACTTGCAATGCACGGAACTCGGGTTCATCCTTGACTGGGGAACTAAGATCCTGCCTGCGTGTGTGCTAAGTTGCTTCAGTCATGTCCGACTCTGTGTGACCCTATGGACTGTAGCCCGCCAGACTCATCTGTTTATAGGATTCTCCAGCAAGAATACTGAAGTGAGTTGCCATGTCCCCCTCCAGGGGATCTTCCTGACTGAGGGGTCAAACTCGCATCCCTTATGTCTCCTGCATTGGCAGGCATGTCCTCTACCACTAGCGCCACCTGAAAAGCCCCAAGATCCCACATGCTATGGAGCAACTAAGCCCAAGTGCTGCAAGTACTGAGTCCTCATGCTCCAGAGCCTGTGTGCCACAGCCAAAGATCCCGAGTGATGCATCAAAGATCCCCAGTGGCACAACAAAGACCCGACACAGCCAAATAAAAATATTTTTTAAAAGAAAATCAAGACTGCAAAGAAGAAGGGGGCAGAATCAGCTCAGTAGACTGTGGAGTCACAGAGTGTAGTGGGGGACCCAGGAGAGGACAGTTTGCAAGGAAGATAAGAGAGGTGGCTTGTGACTGTGCTGAGGTCATGGCATCACGGGAGTCAAGTATCTAGCAGGCTGTGCGATTCTCAGACCTCCATCTGTCCAGTGGCCAACCAGCCCCCACATCCCAGGACTGCCCGGTGCACATATCCTCCTGCCCACCCTGGGTATAGAACAGCACTATAACCTTTTTCAGTGACTTCCTCTGCCTGAGCTGCAGTGATCCAAACAAGAAACCTTACGTGGCCAGGGTGGGATTAACAAAGAAATTCCACAAGTGCATGTCTTCTCGAGACATGAAATCTCCATGACAACAGCAGTGATGAACCTGATTGTTTTTCTCTGAGAAAATGAAAAGAAAATGAATAGGCACTAATGTAGAAATGTATCTCCCTCTGAAAAGAGAAATTTCCCACCCTTAAAGAGGAGAAAAATGCCGGCAAATGCCAAGTTGGCCTTAGGAAATCTGCTGAAGAGAAAACAATGGTTTATGCAGAAAATATCGTATTAAAGGAGCATGCTGCTAACTGGAAATAGAAAAATGATTAGAATGATAAAATCTAGGAGAGTCTTCTCAAACAGCAGATGGTCTTTTGACAGTGGAGAAAAAATCATTTACCTACTTTTTCTGCTAACATTTTTAGGAAAATAGAGTTATGGGGAACAGTTAAAAAACATACTAGTAATGCCCAGTTTCACTCATCCTGGATTAGTCTAATCCTGTAAATGGTTTTCTTTTTCCTTTTCTCCCCAGGGCAAATCCCATAGTTGGACACAAGCTGTGTGGTTGATGGAATGGAGCCTTGGGTGAAGAACTGTGAGAGCCTGAATGGGATCCAGGCTCTAACATTAATTAACCAGAGTTCCTGAACATCATCATACGATGCTTGATGACTTTGGATTTCCCTTCCACTTCAGAACAGTCTGTTGGACATTTGAAGCTCCTTGGAGAAGAAACCCACTTGTTTTCCATGCGTTATTATTTTCATCCATGATTCCACTCCACCGTTACATGCCATTTTAGTGTCAAGGCATTTGGTTTGAGTATAGAGACCACATCTTTTTTTTTTTAAGATGTTTTTGATGAGGACCATTTTTTAAAGTTTTGTATTGAATTTGTTACAATACTGATTCCATTTTATGCTTTGGTTTTTGGCCCCAAGGCATGCAGGATCTCAGCTCCCCGACTAGGGATCGAACTCACACCCTTCTGTACTGGCAGGTGAAGGTTTAACCACTGGGCCACCAGCGAAGCCCCTAGAGACCAGATCTTTCTACGAGATCTCTGCATCTCACATGCAAGAAAGCTGAAGGCCAAAGAAGTTAAGGTCCTGCTCACTGTCACATGGGGAGTGGTGGCAGAGGGCTTTCACTGGAAGAGGAAATGCTAGCTATCTATAACAGCCCAGGAAGGGAGAAGTAAGGAGAGTGTTGGACTTTAATTTCCCTGGGATTAAATTAAGGTCATCTAGTGTAAAGGCAACCCACTCCAGTGTTCTTCCCTGGAGAATCCCAGGGACGGGGGAGGCTGGTGGGCTGCCGTCTATGGGGTCACACAGAGTCAGACATGACTGGAGCAACTTCACAGCAGCAGCGGCGGGGTATAACTGCTCTGTCCTTCCCACTGTCTGACCAGCGTGTTCTTCAGTCCTCTTACTAATATTCTGCTGACTTAGCTTCAGCGAGCACTTTGCAGGCAACACTTGGGCTCAGGACGGGTCAGAGAGGGTGCAAGACTCTGCCCAAGAAGGTGGTGAGTCTGTCCATGGATGAGGCTAACCCTTTATTAAGGAGTCTTTGGGGCAACACCACTGCCCATACAGGACTTCAAGACTTGCTGACCCACTAGCAACTCAGAAGCTTGGAAGAGAATCCATTCATTAATTTGCTTGTGTTAGAAATCACTGGTGTTTTGCTCTGAATCCAACAGGAGTGTTAGGGCTTTAAAGTCTTGGATCTCAACTCAAGCCATTTAGTTTCTAAAAGCTCTCTCAGTGGGTCAGTTGGAGGAGCCAAAAAATGACGGCCCCGGGAGTGGCATGCACCTGTTTCTAATCCCAGCCCTACCTTCCATGGTTAAATAACTTAGCTACGTATTGAACATCTCTAATCCTATTTTGTCACCAGGAAAATGGGGTAATGGAACTAGAGTTGCCTTAAACGGTGGCCGTGACACCTTACTGACAGTTATATAAAACACCTTGCTCAGAACCTAGAATACACTTTGTGCAAAACATTTTTATTTCCCATCCCTTCATCTTTTCTCCCCAATTTCTGGTCCATTCTAAGGTGAAGCACTTGCCACAAAAACATACAGCAAGCTCAACACAGAGAAATATGTATCTTAATCTATCTTCTCCTGGTCTTTATATGACAGATGAGCAGACCTCAGAGATGTTGCAAGTTTGGTTGCAGACTACCGCAGTAAAGCGGATACTGCAATAAAGCAAGTCACACGAATATTCTGGCTTTCCCATGGATGTAACAGTTTTGCTTTTACTATATAGCACTGTCATTAAGTGAGGGATACCGTAGGTCCAAAAAATGTACATACTGTAGTTAAAAATACTCTGCTGTTAAAAATACCAAAACAAATGCAATAACAACATCGAAAGTTACTGATCACAGACCACCGCAACACATCACTTATGTATTAACTATCACAAGAATTATCAAAATGTGACACAGAGATACAAAGTGGGCAAATGCTATTGGAAAAATGGTGTGGTTAGACTCGTTCAATGCAGGGTTGTCGCAAACTTTCAATCAGTATACAACACAGCTTCTGCGAAGTGCAATAAAATGAAGGATCAACACACCTGTGCCTAATACAGGTTAACCCGTGTCACTGAGGGCAGTAAGTCTGACCAAAACAAACTCAACAAATCTGAAGCTAGGGATCCTGAGGTGTTACTTAAAAACCTCTCAGCCATATGAGCTCACAGAACAAAAGCATTTTAAGAAAAGCTATTTTCCCCCCTCCCAAGAGTTTAGGGGGGAAAGATGTATTTTTTTAAGTGACTAAACATCATAAGTTTGTTAATACTACTGATTTCTTATGAAGAATAAAATCAATTAGAAAAACACACTGCCTAGGATGACAAAGCAAGAGCGGGGGAATGGTAATTTTCTGGAACAGTGACACAAAACAGATTTTTCCTCTTTCTGTTTTTAGAAAATTACCTTAGCCCTTCTCCAGCAGCCTAGTGGAGAGCACATCTGGAAAGCATCCTTCAGCAAATCAGAGTCTATGCTGAACAGATTTTTGGTGGTAGTGGTGGGGGTGGGGGTTCTTGACTTGCTGGTCCCTTCCTTGGACCGTACATTCTGGCATCCCAAAGCAGAGGCCCGGTGTTTGCCAGGGTCAGGCTGGGAAGTGGGGCTCAGGCGGTCCTTCAGAAAGCCCGGGTTCTCCCACTCCCTGGGAGCAAATGTGATCTTCCTGGAGCAAAGGCCCCTTCTGCACGCCCCAGGTGCAGAAAGCCAAAGCCCCACCGTGTTCCTCGGCCCCTTGATGCGGCTTCCCACCCTCAGCCAACTGATGTGTTTCTTGGTGACTTAGCCAGACCACAGCCACATATGACTGGGAAAGGGAAGTGTGAGGTCCCAGCCGTCTTCAAGGCTTGCCTAGTGTTTGTGTTTCCTGGGACATGAAGGCCCCTGTGACCAAGCAGAAGTCAATGCCTGTTTCCCCTCAAATCCCTGCTCAGGATCATCCAGATGCTTGGGGAGGTTCCAGCCCCTTTAACCCAAGGCCCTGAACCTGTGCCTCTCATCCTGGGGAGGCCCTGCTCCGCTGGCTCCTTGGCGGCTCCCAGTCTAGCACACGGGTACCAGGAGGCTGTGGTCACTGCCCTCTGAGCTTAACCCACAACAAGAGTGAATGTAGGTGGAGGCACGCATCGTTTTAGTCCCTGCGTCCGGCTTGGGGTCTATCTCTGGGTGGGGGGCTCGGTAAAAGCGGGCTGCAGGGCAGAGATGCAATGCCTCCTCAGCCTTTCTGTTCACATCAAACTGCAGCAGCCCCCAGAGGGAAGTCCAGGTCAGCATCAGCTCAGTCTCCACACCTCTCACCAATTCACCAGCATGAACAGTGACAGCCGTCCATCCACATCTGCAGAGGGCTGACAGGGCTTGACAGCTCATCTCTACATGGCAAATCTGAAAAGCAAGCTAGGGTGGTTGGTACGAGGATCCATCCCAACCCAGAAGAGGCTCCTTGCAGTCCCTGACTTGATGCCCCAGAGCTGTCCTTCAGCTCAGACTCCTCCCTTCAGCTCCCTCAGCAGATTTCTCCAATGCACACACCGCTAGTCATGCGTAAGCAGACTCTCAGTCATGATGGGAGTACAGCTATATCACAAACCACGCTATGCTGCATAGTCAAATCAAATAGATCTGTTTTGTATTATCCATGCTATAGCACGCCCATTATTGCAGAAAACCTACCTTTGGTGGTACTTGATCTTACAGGAAGAAATGGAGGTAGAAAAGAAATTGGGAGGTTTGTTTTTTTTTTCTGGGTAATGGAAGTATCATTTATGCTCTCAAGTATCTAACAGCTGTCTGTGACAAAGATGCTAAAACTCTTGAAGTGAATCTTTTCCAATATTTTTCTTTTTCCTTTAATATTTCTGCAGGAAAACTTCAGTAATCAGTTTTGTGACTTCTGGCCACTAGGCAAAATAGAAATCTAGATGTTCACCCAATCTTTTGCCAGTAGAACCACATCTTAAAAACTTCAAACCAACAAACTGTGAATTTACTTCATGTGGAATTCTGCAGGTGGGGCTTCCCAGGTGGCTCAGGGGTAAAGAATCTGCTGGCTAATGCAGGAGATGAACATTTGATCCCTGGGTTGAGAAGATGCCTGGGAGTAGGAAATGGCAACCACTCCAGTATTCTTGCCTGGGAAATGCCATGGACAGAGGAGCCTGGTGGGTTACAGTCCATGGGGTCACAAAGAGTACCATACAAAGTAGCAATTAAAAAACAAAATCAACAAGAATTCTGCAGGCACCGCCCTCTTCAGGAATGAATTATGGAAGTTGCCTGACATTCATCCTGGAATCTAAGAAACTCTTAAGTCAACTGCCTTAGGTACCCAGGGCAGCACAGGTCACCCACCATGGTTTCATTTATTTATGCCCACTCTTGCTTCAGAAAGAATTTTGAGATGAATTCAGGTGTAGCTTTAAAGCAATAGAATAAATGCAAAAATTAAAGTGGGTATTTGGGGCCAAAGAAAGATAATAGAGAGACAGTGGTGTGGTTAGTACAAAATGCACATATTGTCCTGGAGAGATGAAAGCTAGCTACCTGGTTCTGTGATTTCTAGAAACTATTGGGGAGAGGGCAGGCGGTGGGAATCTAGTTCCACAATCCATGGTACACCAAAAATTAAAAACAAGATGGATCCTCAGGAGAGAAATTACTATGGGAGGCGGGACAACGGTCCATGAAGATGTGTGCATTCTAGACGCTGGAATCTGAGACCTAAGACTATGTCAGCTGACACGGTAATAGTGTCTCCTTGCAGATGTGATTAAAGCTGTGGACCTTGAGGTGGGGAGATTAATCTAGATTGTCCAGATGGGCTCAATGTAATCACAAGGGTCTTTAAAAGTTGAAGAGGGAGTCAGAAGAGGAGGTCAGAGTGATACCATGTGAGAAAGATTGGACTGGCTGCTGCTGATTTGGAAGACGGAGGGAGGGGCCATGAGTCAAGAAATGAGACAAGATTTCAGCAGGAACTCAGCCCTGCAGAGGCCTTGATTTCAGCTCAGTGGGATCCAGGTAGTGCTTCTGACCTCCAGAAACTGGAAGAGAATACATCTGTGTTATTTAAAGCCACCACATTTATAGTAATTTGTTCCAGCAGCAACAGAAAATGAAAACACTATGAAAAAGCAGGACTCATAAAGGCTTTGCATATAGAATTTGAAAATGGGCCAGGACTTAAATTTCAATTCAATCGCTTACTAAACCATGACATTTGGGGCAAGTACCTTAACTTTCCTGAATCTTAATTTACTCTGGCTGAATGACAGGAAGTCCTTCCAAGTGTTCCTGAAGGATTATGTGTACCTGGCACCTATCACCTGTTTACAACTGAAGCAGATTCCTAGATGAGGGTAGCGCTCATCTGCGCTGCTGTTTCCTGTTCTGCTCTGACCTTGAGACCTCTGTGAAGCCCGAGGGTAGAGATGACCACACAGATACTTCCCTTAGAATCCATCTGCTAATAAGTTGGCAGATGAAATGCTTTGTCCTGAGGTCACTAATCCACCTGTTCAAGGTCTGTATGTGCTCGATAAGCTCATGATTAACATCAGGCTTTTTCCTTCCATTAGGACCAAAGAGAGATTTTTCTGGTGAGGCCTCTACAACTTCAGGAAGAAAAATGAGTTTTATAGGGCAGTGGAATCACACCCACAGAAACAGGTCAAGGCAATTCTACAGGTCACCACCCATGATCCCAATACGGTATCCTCTACTGGCCTGGCTGGCATCACGCCGGTGCAAATTTAAGGAGGTGCTGTCTGCACCCCCAGAAGGACATAATGCTGCACCAAAATGTTTATGACCAAACTGAACAATAATTATGGATACTTCTTTGATGAAACACAGGTAAATTCTAGAAAGTCTCCCAAATGCTGCCTACCTTTCTTCAGTCAAACCCTGCTACTTCAGGGTTCCCAAAAGATGAAAAATTAAAATTACACAGGCTCTCTTGGCTTACCAATTTGCAAAGCTCCCCCTTTGTCCCTCTTTACCCCCAAACGACAGCCCTGTGAGACCCAAGCCCCAAGCTGCAAGCTCTGCTCCGCTGAATGTTAATCTACCACATTAAAGGAGACTAGCTTCTGTGCCCTGCGAGGGGGTGGGGAGGGGGAAAGGCACACGGATGTCTGAATGGTTAAGCCTGCACTTGCACAAACGACTCTAAGCAGAAACATATGAAAAGAAGATCTCCTATTAATCTTTAATAGGGTTGCAGACTTCGTAAGGAAAATTATGCTCAATAGTAAATACACACGAGGTCATTTTTCTTCCAGGCAAGTTGTTTTAAGGTCAACAAAGACTTTGAGCTCAGCAAACAACTAGTCCCTAATATCTTCCTTCCTAGATGGGGCACTGTTTGGGAGATGGAATTGTGGTGTTACACGTCAAAAGAATAAATCACTTATTCCATTGCCATCAGATGATAACTCCCCCCCATATTTCAGAAAAGACATACTCTTTTTAGGGACCTATTCTCATGTTTAACATCCTCCTTTCAACAGCACACTTCCACTTCACTCCACACCCCACTGCACCCACACTTCCAACCCCAGTTTCTACGTGTTACCTAATGCTCTCAGTTGAATTTAAAACTATATTCCACCTTTTTCCCCGCTGCAGAGCAGAGCAGCTGATTTCCATGGTTCTCATAAACCATTTTCTAATAAACTGTTCCCTCAACCACTCCACCCAAATGGGTGATCTTGAAGAGTTATTTCGACCCATTTACATGACATCAGGGTCTCCTCTGAGCCCTCCCACCAACTCTCCTCCCTGCTCTGAGCCTCACGGAGCATGTTGGCTTGGGTCTTTGCATCCACATCTCCTTTCCATCAGTTTCTTTTTCACTTCTTCACTTTGATGATACACTGCTTCTGCCATGAGAAGGCAAGTAACTGGGATTAGGCCTGGCACAAGTGGACTGTGACTGCAGTCATGAAATTAAAAGACACTTGTTCCTTGGAAGAAAAGCTATGACAAACCTAGACAGTGTATTAAAAAGCAGAGACACTGCTTTGCTGACAAAGATCCGTATAGTCAAAGCTATGCTTTTTTTCAGTAGTCATGTACTTATATGAGAGCTGGACAATAAGGAAGGCTGAGCACCAAAGGACTGATGCTTGCAAACTGTGGTGCTGGAGAAGATGCTTGAGGGTCCCTTGGATAACAAGGAGATCAAACCAGTCCACCCTAAAGGTTCAGATGAGGGGATATAGCAGTCCACGTCCAACTGCTCCAGGCGCTGCACAAACAGCTAGGTTTATTCACAGCCTGTCACCATGCCCCATAACACCCCAGAACCTGACCAGCAAGCTTAGTCTTATTTTACAGTGGAGGACTCTGGGGTCCAGAAAGGCCAACATCTAGCTGATAAGAGTTAGAGCCAGATTTTGCAAAGAAGACCAGGGATCCTCCAGCTTACACTCACTCCTGTAGCAATGAAAGAAGAATTAATGTTTCATCTTTTAATTCTAGCTCTTGGAAGTTTGCCGCCATTTTGTTGTGAACTGTGCACATAAGAAGCCGAAATCTGATTTAAAGGGATATAAGTGATCTTTACTAGGCCCAATAAAATGTAATGACAGAATTAGTGGGCATTCTTTTGGTTTAATAGTGCTTGCAGTTTAAAAACATAAAATAAAAAATAGTATCTGTTGTTACTGCTCAGTAAGGTCCAAATGCATTCTGAGGACATTTGCTGTGAACTGTGCACATAAGAAGCTGAAATCTGATTTAAAGGGATATAAGTGATCTTTACTAGGCCCAATAAAATGTAATGACAGAATTAGTGGGCATTCTTTTGGTTTAATAGTGCTTGCAGTTTAAAAACATAAAATAAAAAATAGTATCTGTTGTTACTGTTCAGTAAGGTCCAAATGCATTCTGAGGACACGGCTGTGTGAAGTCCTCCTGGCCCAGGTGGTCCCTCCCTGAGCATCTCACCTCCCCAGGCTGTGAACACATCCTCTTCAAGGGAGGGGTGCAAAACGTGGGGCTCCCACAGGGAGAAGACAGCAGCTCCGTACACACCCTTTCCTGGCTACCGAGGCCACTGCTGAGTCTGGAGACATGAGACAGGGACTGGTCTGGCTGGGACCACAGCCTTGGGTGCCTCACTCAGCAGAGCAGGCACACGTGTGGGCCTTCCCTGGCACTAGCAGGTGCTGGGCAGAGTGTAAAAGGGTGTGCGTGAGCCCTGAGGTCAGACCATGGTTCCAATCCCAAGAGCCCCTGCTGGGTTTTGTCTCTGCAGTTCCCTGAGTGTGAAATACAAGTGCTTCACAGCAGAGCTGTGGGAGGATTAAGGCCCAAAATCCAGTGCCTGGCACTGAGTTTAGTGCTCCGTGAAGGACCAGATATGAGTGCAGCCGTTACTACTATCAAGGGGGCTTTCAAGGCCGGCTCTGTCTCTCCAGTCTCAATCCTGAGGGGCAGGTAACAGGGCAGGTGAGTTAAGTGTCCCTTCACATGTGTCCCTTCACATGAAGGGACAGGTATAGAGGAAGCAACCGCGTTCTCCAGGACCCTCAGTCTAGGAGGGTCACAACATCAGCTGGGTTCTGGAAGCATCTGAGGCCAGCATCCTTCACTCCCATTTGGACAAGGACATGAAGCCTGGCTCCCTCAAGAGGATGCTCTCCCAAGGGGCTTGAGATAGAGTCCCAAGGACAGGCAGTGTTTAGTGGCACCTCTTATAAATCCAGAAAACAGCCCTTCCTGCTTTCTCCGAGCCTAGGGATGCTGGGGAAGGAACAGCCTAGATAGAATCTCAGCATCTGAATAACAGACTAACAAAGGTACCTCAGCATCTAGGTGCCCAAGACCAAGGGTGCTGATCACCTAGCACCTGGCACAGTGGCTGGCACAGGCTACACTAGGTTCAATAAAGACACCAGCTTTCCAAGGACCACAGTCACTAAGCACCTACAATGCAAGATGCTGCGTGTGACGTGGTGGCCCCGGTGGAACAGGGACGAAGATGGAGATACAGCCCCGCCGGGACACTGCGCCTGGTCCCCACCAGCTGCACCTGCCCTGTGACCAGCAATGAGCTAGCGGCAGGAAGACAGCCTGCATATTTATTTGAACAAGCCAAGGTTCACGGTGATCTTGCTCATGGAATCGTAGCACTTTTGAGTCTTGAACATCCATGTGTGATTGAGTAAGCTGTGTCACAGCTCCTCCACAGGCACGGCCCATCCCGAGTTCCCTCCTGACAACCAAAGACACTTTCACTCCCATTTGGACAAGGACATGAAGCCTGGCTCCCTCAAGAGGATGCTCTCCCAAGGGGCTTGAGACAGAGTCCCAAGGACAGGCAGTGTTTAGTGGCACCTCTTATAAATCCAGAAAACAGCCCTTCCTGCTTTCTCCGAGCCTAGGGATGCTGGGGAAGGAACAGCCTAGATAGAACCCCAGCATCTGAATAACAGACTAACAAAGGTACCTCAGCATCTAGGTGCCCAAGACCAAGGGTGCTGATCACCTAGTGCCTGGCACAGTGGCTGGCACAGGCTGCACTGGGTTCAATAAAGATACCAACTTTCCAAGGACCATGGTCACTAAGCACCTACAATGCAAGATGCTGTGTGTGACGTGGTGGCCCTGGTGGAACAGGGACGAAGATGGAGATACAGCCCCGCCGGGACATTGCGCCTGGTCCCCACCAGCTGCACCTGCCCTATGACCAGCAATGAGCTAGCGGCAGGGAGACAGCCTGCATATTTATTTGAACAAGCCAAGGTTCACGGTGATCTTGCTCATGGAATTGTAGCACTTCTGAGTCTTGAACATCCATGTGTGGTTGAGTAAGCTGTGTCACAGCTCCTCCGCAGGCACGGCCCATCCCGAGTTCCCTCCTGACAACCAAAGACACTTCCACTTGGAAAAAGCAACAAGAAGAGCAGAAGACGCAGGTCAGCTTTTCTCATGTGAATCATTCATGCCGAAGATCGCTCCGAAGGGCATTTTAGGAGGAAGATTTCCATTCAGATAACTGTCTTAAAATGCTCGGCTTTGCTTTCCCTTTTTTTTTGGCATAACTCAGCCAAATGAATTCCAGTCTCAGGCCAAGCTCAGCCTATGGATGACCAGACTGTCTACTTCCTCTGCACAATCAATGCGGCAGAATTCTGCCCTGCTGTAGAACCAGTTCAGGCGGTAACTAAATAGATTCACCTTGGCCGTGGCTCAGCATCCTCTGAACCATCCATGGCTCAGTTATGGCCTGGGAAGACCTTAGAGTCCTCCCCAGTGGGTCCCACAGCCATCCAGATAGAGCCCAACTTAGGGCAGCACAGAAACTGCCCAGCTGTTGTCTCCTCCTATGCACCACCCTCCCCAAATCTCGGTTAACAGTCCACACTTCAGCCACAGTGGTGCTGGCCTTTTCTAGGGCCCCTGCTAAGTCTCCGTGCCCCACAGGGCCTGTCTGGCTGCCCACTCCTTCTCGTCCTCAGCTTGTAGACCCTGACAGCAGGGTGAGGCCCATTAGCCTTGGCTATCACCTGGTCAACCTTCTTTATTTTTGTTCAGTTGTTAAGTCATGTCTGACACTTTGTGACCCCCATGGACTGTAGCCTACCAGGCTCCTGTAGCAACGTTCCTTAAGACAATGTCTTTCCAAGTGTGGACCCCAGATCAGCATCAGCATCACTGGGAATATTCTGGGCCCCACAAAGCAGCGGGAACCCCAGCTCTGCTGAGCCACTGAAGGAACACAGCACCCGCTAGAAGGCTTGAGTAGAAAGTCAGCTTTCTCAAACCATCTTTATAGTTTAAAATGCTTCAACTCAAATTTTTGAACTTGGAACATGGAAAAGGCATTTCCCATTTGCTTTGGTCTATTTCCACAGAAAGGTTTTCCCACAAGACAATGTCAGGATCCTTTGCTGGAGTGAACGTACACAGTCAAATGACATACTCTCCCCAGACCCCCATTTTCAGCTTTCTCAAACCATCTTTATAGTTTAAAATGCTTCAACTCAAATTTTTGAACTTGGAACATGGAAAAGGCATTTCCCATTTGCTTTGGTCTATTTCCACAGAAAGGTTTTCCCACAAGACAATGTCAGGATCCTTTGCTGGAGTGAACGTACACAGTCAGATGACATACTCTCCCCAGACCCCCATTCCAAGAAGTTTAAAGCTGTTAGATGGAGCCAGCTAACCATCCAATAGGAATTCTAATGTCTAGGTGTGCATAGGACTCTCAAACTGCCAGTTTCCCAGCATCTCTTATTCTAAGGGTTATCTCAGGCCTGAGTCCATTACAATCCTTTAGTTTCCCCCACAGCAAATGATGATGGAGCAGGGAAAGCAGAGAAGGGTTGCCTCTGACATGGTCCACATTCCACATATTGCAAGGACCAGACGGTTACCAGGGACACTCTGACCAAGCCCCTCCCGGAGAAAAAAGCATCACCGACTCTTGGACACAATGTGTTTTTACAAGTCAGTGCAGAGTTCTGTCTGACTGCGCTGAACATGATGCTAAAATGCTTTGTCCAAAAGGGAGGTACTGCCTGTTGGGAAGGCATCTCTCAGGGCAGGAAAGCAAGCTGGGCCAGACTCCCTCACTGCCACACAGCCCCGGAGTGGCAGCCGATGGGAAGTTCAGCAGCTTCCTGGTTACTGGTACCCACTCCCACCTGGAAGGGCTGTGGCACCAGCTCCCAGCCATCTCCCCCAGCCTCACCATCCTGACCTGCTGGAGTGAACAGGCTGGACACGAGGCAGCCACACACACACTCAGACCGTCTCAGTTCCAGGAGACCACATGGACGCTTTTGTGCACACGTCTTCCAGCCCAAGACGATTCTGATCTTAGTGCAGCAGCTAAGTTTAGGAACCCTGGCAATCTCAGAGAGCCTTTTAAGTGTTCTTGAGTCAAAACTATTTTCCCAGCCACACTAAGTCTTGGTTTATCCTTCTCATTCTCACATTCTCACGAGAGTACCATGGAGTTTTTCCAGAGGCCAGAGGTGATATGCAGTACTGAAACCGTCTGAATGCCATAGGAGATATAAGAATCCAGGTGTCCTCTGGTCAGATACTAGATTTCTGAAAGTATAAAATGATGTCACACTTCTCCCTGAATTTTTTTTTGTTTTGGAAAAATGTAAGGATTAAAAAAACAACAACAACTATGTTCTGTTATTTATGGTAACCTGTAATGGGTATCTTGGCGCTATTTTTAAATGAAGTAATAAATACATAAACACTTTTTCAGCTTTGACTCCCAATATGGTAAGCATAGATAGATTTAGCCCACACATATAAAAGCCCTTTGGGATCCTCAGTAATTTTAAGAATATAAAGGAGCTCTGAAACCAAAAGTTTGAAAACCACTGTCCTAATGAGAAGTAAATCATTGGGTTGGCCAAAAAGTTCAACTTTCAGGGATTCTTCCCCGCTCCCACCCCGTAACATCGTATGCAAAACTGAACGAACATTTTGGCCAACACAATATGTTTAATGAGGAGGCATTTATGTCTTATCAAGAGCCCAAGGTCTCTTGTTTAAAATTTTTGCTTTAAAATGAATAAATAAAGAGTTAGAAACAAAATCAGCTGCAATACTGGCTCTACACACCCTGAGCAGGTGGTTTTCAGGAGACACATGCATCACATCAGAAACAGACAGCGGACGGAACCCTGGCTCTGCAGCCCCGTGGCCCCTCTGGGTTCTGGTTCCAGTGACACCACTTGGAAAACTGCCGAAGCTGCTCAAGATCACGCCCCCTCCTCTGTGGACCAGGGAGGAGGACGTCAGCCCCCACTTCCAGGGTGGTGGAGTGCCCAGCACAGTGCCTGGCGCGCTGCAGATGTCACATAAATGTCACCCTCTTCGTCATCACCTTCATCACCATCACCGTCACCCACACGTTCCTGCAATAATGTCCCTGGCTCTGCGGACTCTGAGCCCCTGAGTCTTGCACAAGCCATCCTGCGCCTGGCAGGAGCTTGCTTCCTGACAGGAGGATCAGATGAATCACGGCACAGAACCACGCAGACGAGAGGAAGGGTCGGATGCAGCAGCCCTGAGTCAGTGACTGCCCTTTGCTCGATGCCTCACTCCCTGACTCACACAAGCACCTCTAAGGACACTTTATTCACGGTTACTCTGGGTCATTGAGGCAGCACGTGCCCAGAGAGGCTGCCAGGGACACCCCCACTGCCCATTCAGTTTAAACAATAGTGAATCTAGGACTCCAGGCCCAACAAACTCGTGGCCAGCTCCATCAGCATCTCAGTGGGCATCTTTGTATGGTGATAATTGTCTCTTCTAGACAGAAGCGTTCTTGAGATGACGCATGTTCCAAACACCTCTGGACGCTGTCAACCCCCACCTCCGCCTCCCACTTTTCCCTAATGGTACCAACTGAAAAGATGGTGATGTATCAATATGAAGCTAAGCAGCGCAGCTTCATGTAAGTGTTGGAATTCCCACATGCTGCTTAATGCTGTGGGTGCATAAAAGTGTAAAGCAGTAAAAATCTACCCTTTCCACCCACAAATCCTACTTTAAAGGTCTCCGTCTGCTGATGGAGCAGGGATGGGGTGGGAAATGTTGCATTTGGAATCTTACACTTTCTCTGTCCTCTATGATCATAATGTGTGGAAAGCGTGAGGTAGGGAGAAAGGAAAAAAGATTTATTGAATGTTTGCTCTGTTAGGTGGTACGCTCTGTGCTAACACCTTTGCCTAGATATTGCATTTTAACCCCATGGCTGCCCTGTGAAGATGGAATCATTTATACTAGGCCATGAGCTGTTCATGTCCTTGAACCAGCAGAACCGGATGAGAGCCCAGGGCCGCCTCACTCACAAACACACTGACAGCTTACTGAAGGGGCAAAAAAAAAAGCCCAACTCCAGCTTGGTGGCACTTTTCACATTGATGGTTGTTTTAAATGCTTGTGTGTTTTTTTTTTTGATGCAACATTTTCTGCATAATTAATTGCTTTCGGAAATCACAGAGCAATTTCCCATTCACTGAGCCAGAAATGCCTCGTAGAAATGCAAGTGCCAACGTGACTGTGGGATGTCTAAGTTGGGATAGTGCCTGAGTGGGGATCTGGGGTGTCCTTGGGTGGAGTGGGACTCCAAGTCTGGGCGTGAGAGTCGGGCACTAGTCAAACGTGACAGCCACCTGGTGCGGGGCAGGGGGGCGGGGCGGACTTTCCTGCACAAAATGAGATGGCTCTGGGTAACAGGCTAAGGGAACCACTGTCAGCAACAAACTGCACATGGTCAAAAGAAGTCACGTGTCCTGTGAGGGATGGGATGGGAGGGAACAGCCTCAGCTTAAGGGCCCAGTATGCCAGCCAGAATCGGTACCCATGGACCCCAAAGGCTGTTGGTCTGGATAAGGGGGAAGCTCTCTGGGAATACGAGGACCTCTTTCCCCACAACTGTTTGCTCCGTGGATAAAACACATGTGAAAAAAAGAAGGGTATGAAATGAAAGCATCCCCTCCTGAAAGAACAGAAAAAAAAAAAGAGGGAGAGAGACTCCAAAATCTGTATGCTGGATTTAGGTCTAGACTTAACGGGGGAGCTAGGTGACCCTGTCTGGGAACTTCATGGGCCCTAGGACCTTGAAAGGTCACTGGGCAGAGCAGAAGGGTCCCCTTGGAAAAGGAACAATCTTCACAAAGCAGCAGAGGGGACCAGCTGGGATCTTCAACAAAATGGTCTGAAATCCTGGGTCCCAGAGCTCCCTGCAAGTCCCTCACCCACCTCCATGTCATCACTTCTCACCCACCGCATGTTTTATCAGCACTGCATTCAAGATGCAAGCCACAGCATGGAGGTTTTCCTATGATTCATGAACTGGCCAGATGGTAAGGAGAACATACGTAGGAAGACCAGCACTTGGGTGACCCCAAGCTGGGGACAAAACCATGGATTGTTTAGAGCCTGCTGTCACTCTGTGACAGCAGAGAGTTCATCTCCCCTGAGATACACAGCCAAGTCCCTGGTATCTGCTGCCCGGGGGAAGGTGAGGGTCAAGGACTCTAAACTCCAGCGACAGTTCAGCAAGGAGTTATGGAGGGAGCCCAAGCAACCAGGTGAGTGGGAACGCCTGGGTAACAGTCACGTGACTTACACACCCGGGACCTTCAGGTCAGACAGACTGTGCTCAGTGAATGTGCCCAAGTAAGTGCTTGAGTTAATACTAAGAAACTCAGTGTGGTCTGGAAAGATTTTTTCCTATTTGTAGAAACATCTCTTGCCATCAGTAAGCTGTCACAGAGAAACCACTCTGTAATAAGCAATGAGTGCTCAAAAGGAAATTAGATAAAGAACTTAATGAGCATGTATTACCTGAGGAGCGCTTTTTATTTTTTTTTAATGTTTCAAATGATGCTAAGAGGCTGTGATGAACATTATGTCCTAAGCTCTGTGAAAACTGTCTTTAAAACCGATGCTGTCTTAGTTACTGAGCCATAAAGAGCGTCGAGATCCAGAGGCTGGCTGGGATGATCATTCTGCCTGTCTGGAATGAAAGGTAGTAAGGCTGAATGATCCAAGAACATTGCATTCTTGTCGTGAAAGACAATCGTTTGGAAAGAATGACAGAAAACAGGTTTCGGAGTGAGTGAGAACAGCTCCTCCATGTGGGCTGGGATCACAGAGACCAGTGCCTCTCATCATTAAAACCCAGCAAAGTGGTTGTTGCTCCCACTTCTTCCTCAAATCCACAGCCCTGGGCCTCTATCCGTTTCTACCACCGCTGGTCTCTTCCATGCCGCTCATCCTTTCGGCCCTGTTCAGAGGGCAGCTTCTCCAGGAAGTTTTGCTGACCCTCCCCAGGCCAAGGCCCAGTTGGCTATTCTTATCTCTGCCCTTCCGTAGCACTTTGCATCTTCCCATACCAGGCTGAAATAACTGTATTTGCACCTGTCTTCTTTCTTGTATGGCTGGTGAGAAACCAGGTCTTTACTCCTGGCACAGTAACTGCAGACCAGCTGGATGGATGGACAGATGGACAGACAGATGGATAAGAGGATGGATGGATAGACGAGGGATGGGTGGATGGGTAACTGGAGGAAGGGAGAGATGTATGTATGGATGGATAGATGGACAGGTAGATTTCCTATATGCCAAGTCCATTCTGAATTCTCCTCTTCCACCCTCTTACCTTTGAATGACACAACAAGGCTCACCTCACCTTTATTCCTAAGAATCTGATCTCCCCCAGCTCTGCTGAGGGCTTTTGTTCATTCTCCAGCTCTCCAACTTCCTGCCTCTGTAAGGCCTTTACAGATACTTTTTACCATAAACCTGGTGTTCCACAGGTTCGGTCTTTGGCCTATTTCTCTTCTCACCCACTTTCTCTGGGGAATAAATTCCATCATATTTATACCCTCAATTACTTCTATGTTGAAGATCCTCAAATCTATCCCTATAGCCAATCCCTTTTACTGACCTTCCCTCAAGTTTTACATTGATTCACTTATTTATTCATTCAGCAAATACTAAGTGTAGAATACTGTCCAGGCACAGTTTTAGGCACTTGGGGTATATCACCGTTCGAGAACTCTAACTGGGGAAGTTACCTTATAGCGGACAAAAGAGGCAAACAATAATCAAAACAAATAAATTATATAGTATGTTAGAAGCTGATAAATGTGTGGGAAAAAAAGGAGAACAAGATAAGGGGGGTGGGCAAGGACTTACACGTTAAATAAGGTGACCAGTGTGAACACATTAAAATGAGATTTAAGGAGATGTGGAGGTGATGGAGTTTGTCTGGGAGCATCTGGGGGAAAAGTGGGCCAGCAGAGACAACAGCTGGAGCGAAGGCTAGAGGTGGACACGCCTAGTGCATTCGAGAACCAGCAAAGGGACCAGAGTGTCTGAAACAGATGAAGCAGAGACAGGGGAGCCAGAGAAGAGGCCAGACAGGTCAGGGCAAGGGGACAGTTCACGCTGGACTCTGAGATCATCAGAAGGCCTGCGCCTTCATCGCTGAGTGCCTGGCGGTATGGGCACTTCCATGTGGATGGAAGCGTGCACTGGGACCCCATTTCATTTCCCTGAGCCTAGTACTCTCCCCTCCCTCTTGCTGTAGACACTGCCTATGGTGGCTTCCACTTGGTCAGCGGACATGGGCCCTCTGGCTGGTCCAGGGATGGGTACACGAGCCAAACAAGGCTAAAATCTGTGGCTGGGATTTTTCCAACAGGTTTCAGAGGGGGAAGCCCACTCTTTGATGGTAGGTGACAAGATAAGGGGGAAGGAAGCAGAGCCCCTGAGCTGGGCAGGCGCAGGGAGGGCCTGGCTGGGGAGAGCCAGAAAGCTGAGTATATCTGGATAGGCATTTTTCAGCAACAGGGTCCAGCAGTAACAGACAAATGGCTTCACACTCGCCTCTGCCAAAGGAGAGATAAGGAGAGAGATAGGAGGCGACAAGACGGAGAAAGTTGTAGTGGGTTTCCGCTTGATTCACAGCTCAGGTTACCCCTGTGAGACAAGGACGTGGCAGGCTCAGACCCTGCTTAACTGGTGCCAAGTGGATGTGCACGCTCGGGGGTGGAGATCTGGGAGATCCACCGGAAGTGCGCTCCTCCCCACCATTCAGCAGATGCTGGGGGGAGACATCCCTGCTCTCTGCTTGATGAATCTGTACACATACAGGAGCTTTCCCCAACCCTACGGGAGTCCTGGGGGGCTCCAACCTGGAGACTCGGTAGCAGGCAGTTCATGCAGGTGGGGCACCTTAAAAAATGAGCTATCCCACCCTGCATCGCTAAAGACACCCATGTAATCATCTGAAATGAAAACTGCTCAAATGAACTGAAAAATGTTTTACTTGTGTTTTCTCATATTCCTGAACCTTTCTTTCCATGGTTCAAAAGTTTGCATTGTCTAATTGCTGATTTCCATTTGTGAATGAATCAGCGTAAAATAAAATTAAGTGACAAATTAATCTCCCTTTTTAGTTTTAAGCATTAATTATCCTCTGAGCCATTTTTCTCGTGCACTTGCCACCTGTCAAGACAAGCCGGGAGATCGCGTGATGTCGAATCTAGTTTTCAACTCAGGAAGGTAGCCCAAAGAGCAGAGGATGTCCTTGCTCTTTAAAAGTCTCAGTTTACTATGCAAAACAGCTTTGATTCCAAGCAAAAGAAATGCATTCTCCCCTTTTAAAGATATATTAGCACTGTCAGGCCAAGAAAGTCACTGGAGAAGAAATGTGCTGCATGGTCTTGTGACATGTTTCCCCACTTGTCCCAGTTACACATTAACAACAACATATTTCCTCTAAGTATAACAGGGTCAGCATCAGTGTGGAAAATGTGGTGTTGGCTAGGGCAGAATTTTGAAAGTTACATATGCTGTTCCTCTGGAGCTGTACCAAAGGAGACCTTCATGGTTCTGCTAAAAAAGCAAAACAAAACAAAACACAACCAGGCCCCCAGGATACAACGATAGGATCCTTGGTTCCTGGGGAAAGGTAAATCCATATATCTTCGGTCACTTGGTCAAAGCTACCACCCTTAGCAACTATGGGGAGGCAGAGCCTGGGTCCTGAGTTGGTTTTGTTCAGTTGCTAAGTTGTGCCTGACACTTTGGCTACTCCATGGACAACAGCTTGATAGGCTCCTCTGTCCATGGGATTTCATAGGCAAAAATACTGGAGTGGGCGGCCACTTTCTTCAATGGGAGATCTTTCCAACCCAGGGATTGAAAACCAGTCTTCTGCACTGGCAGTGTGTGTATATGTTAAGTCACTTCAGTCATGTCCAACTGTTTGTGACCCTATGACTCTTTGTGACCCCACCAGGCTCCTCTGTCCATGGGCCTCTCCAGGCAAGAATATTGGAGTGGATCACCGTGCCCTCGTCCTGGGGACCTTCCCAATGCAGGGATCGAACCTGCGTCTTTTATGCCTCCTGCATTGGCTGACACTTTCTTACCACTAGTGCCAACTGACCCTGCATTGGCAGAGAAGCAAGTCAATCTTGGAGTAGATGTGGACAAGAAAGCCTTGGAGACAGATGGCCCTGATCCCTTTCCTTTTAAAATTCAATATTATTAGAATCTATTGAAAAGGTATGCGATACCCTTGACCAAGCACTGTTTAAGCCTTAAAAAAGCAATATGGAACAATATGGATGAACCTGAAGGACATTATGTTAAGTGAAATCAAACAGTCACAGAAGGACAAATACTGCATCATTCCATTTTACATGAGGTATCTAAAATCATCAAACTCACAGAAGCAAAGAACAGACCTGTCCGACGCCAGGAACTAGGGCGAACGGAAGCAGATAGTTTCTGATCAGTGGGAACAAAAGTTCAATTATGCAAGATGAGTAACTTTTAGAGTTCTATTGTACAATACTTTGCCTGTAGACAATTCCATATTGCACACTTAACAACCTGTTAAGAGAGTAGATTTCATATTAAGTGTTCTTATGGCAGAAAGTGAAGAAGAACTAAAGAGCCTCTTGATGAAATTAAAAGAGGAGAGTGAAAAAGTTGGCTGAAAGCTCAACATTCAGAAAATGAAGATCATGGCATCTGGTCCCATCTCTTCATGGCAAATAGATGAGGAAACAGTAGAAACAGTGCCTGACTTTATTTTTCTGGGCTCCAAAATCACTGCAGATGGTGACTGCAGCCATGAAATTAAAAGACGCTTACTCCTTAGAAGGAAAGTTATGACCAACCTAGACAGCATATTCAAAAGCAGGGACATTACTTTGGCCACCAAGGTCAAGGCTATGGTTTTTCCAGTGGTCATGTATGGATATGAGAGTTGGACTATAAACAAAGCTGTGTGCCAAAGAATTGATGCTTTTGAACTGTGGTGTTGGATATTGACAGTCCCTTGGACTCCAAGGAGATCCAACCAGTCCATCCTAAAGGAGATTAATCCTGGGTGTTCATTGGAAGGACTGATGCTGAAGCTGAAACTCCAATACTTTGGCCACCTGACGTGGAGAGCTGACTCATTTGAAAAGACTCTGATGCTGGGAAAGATTGAGGGCAGGAGGAGAAGGGGACGACAGAGGATGACATGGCTGGATGGCATCACCAACTCAATGGACATGGGTTTGGGTGGACTCCGAGAGTTGATGATGGACAGGGAGGCCTGGCGTGCTGCAGTTCATGGGGTCACAAAGAGTCAGACACGACTGAGCGATTGAACTGAACTGAACACAAGAAAACTTCAAGAAAATAAGGAAAATGTTAACTACAACACTCAGTCCCACCTAGGATGCACTGTCAGTCAAGGGAGAGTCTGAGATGCTGCGTGTTCACGCTGCAGGGCTGTATCTGACGGGAATCCCCTGGGACCCAGCTCCCAGGGCAAAATGTTTGGGGAAATAGTGGCTGCAGACTGTGTAGGAACTCAGAGTTGTTAGTCTGCACCCAAGGCTGTGGCACCTGAGCTGCAAGTGCAGAATGACCCCGAAGGGCATGGCCACCAAACCACCAAGCATACTCCACGCTGTTCGCAACAGCGACACCATGTGGCGGCCGCGAGAGACACAGTCAGGAGCGCTGGCCGGTAGGCCCTGGCTCCCTTTTTGCCTGGTGTTGGAAGCAGAACAAGTTCTGGCACATAAGTCTATAATTCGTAGATGAAAACAGGAGAGGGCTTGCTCAAGAGGAAGATGCTAGTTCTTTTGGTACTGAAGAACAGCGAAGGTGCCTGAGTGATTAATTAGAAAAATTAAAGAGCTATGAACATATTTGTTTGTAACACCGAATAACCTCAGATATGCAGATGACACCATCCTTATGGCAGAAAGTGAAGAAGAACTAAAGAGCCTCTTGATGAAGGTGAAAGAGAAGAGTGGAAAATTGGCTTAAAACTCAACATTCAGAAAACGAAGATCATGGCATCTGGTCCCATCACTTCATGGCAAATAGATGGGGAAACACTGGAAACAGTGACAGACTTTATTTTGGGGGGCTCTCAAATCACTGCATATGGTGAATGCAGCCATGAAATTAAAAGATGCTTTCTCCTTGGAAGAAAAGTTATGACCAACCTAGACAACATATCAAAAACCAGATACATTACTTTATTAACAAAGGTCCATCTAGTCAAAGCTACGGTACACAAGAAAACTTCAAGAAAATAAGGAAAATGTTAACTACAACACTCAGTCCCACCTAGGATGCACTGTCAGTCAAGGGAGAGTCTGAGATGCTGCGTGTTCACGCTGCAGGGCTGTATCTGACGGGAATCCCCTGGGACCCAGCCCCCAGGGCAAAATGTTTGGGGAAATAGTGGCTGCAGACTGTGTAGGAACTCAGAGTTGTTAGTCTGCACCCAAGGCTGTGGCACCTGAGCTGCAAGTGCAGAATGACCCCGAAGGGCATGGCCACCAAACCACCAAGCATACTCCACGCTGTTCGCAACAGCGACACCATGTGGCGGCCGCGAGAGACACAGTCAGGAGCGCTGGCCGGTAGGCCCTGGCTCCCTTTTTGCCTGGTGTTGGAAGCAGAACAAGTTCTGGCACATAAGTCTATAATTCGTAGATGAAAACAGGAGAGGGCTTGCTCAAGAGGAAGATGCTAGTTCTTTTGGTACTGAAGAACAGCGAAGGTGCCTGAGTGATTAATTAGAAAAATTAAAGAGCTATGAACATATTTGTTTGTAACACCGAATAACCTCAGATATGCAGATGACACCATCCTTATGGCAGAAAGTGAAGAAGAACTAAAGAGCCTCTTGATGAAGGTGAAAGAGAAGAGTGGAAAATTGGCTTAAAACTCAACATTCAGAAAACGAAGATCATGGCATCTGGTCCCATCACTTCATGGCAAATAGATGGGGAAACACTGGAAACAGTGACAGACTTTATTTTGGGGGGCTCTCAAATCACTGCATATGGTGAATGCAGCCATGAAATTAAAAGATGCTTTCTCCTTGGAAGAAAAGTTATGACCAACCTAGACAACATATCAAAAACCAGATACATTACTTTATTAACAAAGGTCCATCTAGTCAAAGCTACGGTTTTTCCAGTAGTCATGTATGGATGTGAGAGTTGGACTATAAAGAAAGCTGAGTGCCAAAGAATTGATGCTTTTGAACTGTGGTGTTGGAGAAGACTCTTGAGAGACCCTTGGACTCCAAGGAGATTCAACCAGCCCATCCTAAAGAAAATCAGTCCTGAATATTCACTGGAAGGACTGATGCTGAAGCTGAAGCTCCACCTGATGTGAAGGATTAACTCATTTGAAAAGACCCTGATGCTGGGAAAGACTGAAGGCATGAGGAGAAGGGGACAACAGAGGATGAGATGGTTGGATGGCATCACCGACTCAATGGACATGAATTTGAGTAAATTCCAGGAGTTAGTGATGGACAGGGAGGCCTGGCGTGCTGCAGTCCATAGGGTTGCAAAGAGTTGGACATGCCTGAGCGACTGCCAACTGAACTGAGCCAGGGTCCAGGTGCTGAGCTTACTTAGTATGTTAGAGTTTGGGCAGAAGGAGGAGAGTTCCAACTTTAAATTTTGTACATATAACCAGGTGCATCAAGGATAAAGGAATCAGCTCCCTT
This sequence comes from Madoqua kirkii, assembly GCA_006408675.1. NCBI lineage: Eukaryota > Metazoa > Chordata > Mammalia > Artiodactyla > Bovidae > Madoqua > Madoqua kirkii. The sequence goes on along the minus strand of SJYC01044188.1, from coordinate 19,378 downwards.
TAGGATCAAACCCAGTCCTGACATCCTTCCAGGCACTAAGGAAGGCAACCAGAGAAAACTGACAAGGGAGACACTGTGCTTCAGGGTAAGACCTGGAGGCTGTTACATTTCCTCACCCCCTTCCTTGACTACCTCCGAGTTTGCTTTTCTGAAGACAAGCTTAGGAGGACTAAACAGTCAAGCTCTCGCCTCTCCCTTACCACCCCGAGAGCAAAGAACTTTTTGGCTTCTCTAAAAGGGGAAGGCAGAAAAGGCAAATAAAGTCAAAAGGCAACGCTGAAGTTGCATCTCCTCTATTTGAAGGCATAAGGCCGGAGAGACAGGTTTTGTGCAGAGGCACCGCTGGTCCCTGGGGAAGGAAACCTGTGTGCTTCAAGTTGGAAAACATTAAGTGCAGCGAAGTTTTAATGAGCTTCAGCAGCTCTTTGATAATGGCTGATGTTGAGATGGCAATGGAACATTTGAAAGACGAGCTTTCAAAGAATATGCTTTTTAGGAAGCTATTTCCCCTCTTGCCATCCCTTCCCTTTGGGGATCCTCACACTGGGCCTTTCCCCATCCCTCTGGGGGTACCTCCCTTCCTCTGATGGATCTAGGCCAGAGTTACTTTAACACTGTAGCTACTTTAACATGAACCCCCTCCGCCAAAGCTCCAGCTGCTGCTGTGGGTAGTAGTAACTACAAGGGCTTCACTGAGATGGATCGAGCAGGGATGCAATAAAAGGCATAAAATTAAAGACAAGATTAATAAAACCTGATGAAAGAAAACACTGCCAGCCTACCTAGCAGCTAAATTACATTTACCACATGCGACAGGGAGGGGGTAATCATGAGTAATAAGTCCAGGCTCAGCTCGGGAAAGAAATTCCGGTCTAAATAACGACAGGTAACACCAGGGGAAGTCACTGATTCACCTTCCTAGAGAGGACTCAAGATGGGGTATAAAACCCATCAATCACACTGAGGCCAGTGTCCCCTGGTAGGGCCCCCAACAGTCTAGGATCTAGATTCCCAAACAGCCCAGAGCCAGAAACACGCAGACACACAAAAGCGGCTTCGGACTGTCACTTCCAGTCCAGCAGTGGCTGCTGTCACCGCAGCCCGACCTTGGGAGTGACCAGCCGCAGTCAGTCCTTAGGTGAGGGCTGTCCAGCTGTCCCCTGTTCCTGTCGCTCCATCAGCTGAAGTCACTCCATGCTACCGGGGCTGCCGCAACGCACATGGTCCCTGGAGCCAACCTGGTCCCTCAACAGCACCCAAACCATCCCCTTACCTACAGATTCTTCCTGCCGCCTCCTCGGAACACTCCCAAGTTCCCAAACTTCTTGCGGTTTCTCACCGCAGCTTAGGAGGGAAGCAATCCAATTTGACTAGCTCTCATCAACCCTCCGAAGAGTTTCTCTTTTTATAGGCAGGCCAACTGATGCAAATGAACCCTCAGAATAGGCTTTCAGGCTGCAGAGCAGTACCAGGAACCCTCTCTGGACCTCTCCTGCAAAACACACCTCGCTAGAAGAGGAAGGAAGGCTCCATCACCATGCTCTCTCCCTCCTCCCAGCCGTGGCCCAGTGGACGGAGGGCTGACTCACTGCTCCATTTCCCCCCACACTTATAGCAGCCTCTCGTCTCCAGGCCTCCTGGCTTGAACCATCAGTAAAAAGGTGACGTCTCCTGCAGAGAAAGGGATGGCCGTAGCTGGCTTCCAGCCAAGGAAAACCCTGGAAAGAGCTGCTCTTAGCAGAAAGACTCCTGCTCAAAGACTGAAAGGGCCCCGGAACATGGGATTCAGGTGCAGGGTCTTCAGGGTATAATCTTAGATTTTCAGCTCCCTGGCATTCTAATCCCAGGTGAGGCTCCCGCAGTTTCTCCCTTGGTCTGGTCCCTCATCACACTCAGTGGTAAAGAACCTGCCTGCCAATGCAGGGGACATAGAAGACATGGGTTCGATCCCTGGGAGGGGGGAAGATGCCCTGATGGAGGGCCTGGCAACCCACTCCAGTATTCTTGCCTGGAGAACCCCATGGACAGAGGGGCCTGGCGGGCTACAGTCCATGGGAGGTAACAAAGAGTCAGACACGACTGAAGTGACTTAGCCCTAGAGAGTTCTCAGAGTCCCTGGATGATTGTTTTCCCCAGGTTATGGCTGCAAGGAGGCCCTGCCTCTTCCCCAGGACCCTTGGAGCACAGCCATCCCCGATCACAGCACTCAGCTAGGAGGGTCTCAATGAAACAGGGGTGACAGGTAAGGAAGATTGCCTGAACACCTGACTTCTCCCACAAGCTCAGTCATTTGAGTTCTTCCTCACCTAGCTTCCATCTTGGGGGAAAAATGGAGACACTACTTTCAGAAAGTCTTCAGCATGAGGCGGGTTCTCTGATTAAGGAGCACTTTCATTTTCCTTTGGCCTCATTAGAGCTCGTCTAAGGAAAGAATGGGACTCCGGTCTAGCAGAAGAAAACTTCAACTGACCAGATCTTTCGCTTACCAGAATCCTCCCAACTATCAGACAGATTCTTCTCTGCCTTCTGCTCCTGAGAAAGGGGAAACTTAGAGGAAAACAAGCATATAGTCACACCTTCACCTACTTGTCCGTCCGTGAAACTTATCAAGTGCGTGGGATTTTGTCAGCGACCATATCTGAAGATTCCTGCCTCTGTCCCGAGGGCAGAGTAGAGGTGCTGTCCGATGATGCCCCCGTCTGCATCTCGAACCTGACATCCACCCTGTGCTCTGAATGCAGTGCCAGCATTGCCTCAGGCTGCGAAGACTAAAGTCTCTGCTAATCAAAATCTACTGGCTACCATCAGCAATGAATTCAACCCGAAGCTCTGGAAGGACACGCATCAATTTGTCAACAGTGACGGCTGGGAGCAAGTGAGAACAGAACGCAAAGAAACCTTTCCTTTCTTTCGACTTAAGTCTCTACAGCTTTTTTGCTCTGAAAAAAGCACATATACATAGAATATATTCATGGAGTCCCTGAAACATGAAAATAAATTAATACATGGCCAAAAAGGAAAACAAGTGCCTGTTTTCAACAACGCAGCCCAGAATGTGCCATGTCTCTGATCGGGGCTGAGATCCAGAAGCACGGAAAGCGTCTGTTCTCAGACAGGTTGATGATTAAATGACCCAGAACAGACCTAGGCATTCTGGAAGTTCTCCTCTTCAGGGCTGAACACAGCTCCACCCTCGTGCTGCTGTCCTCCAGCTTTGTGATCTTGATGCGAAAAGCCTCTATATTTCCACCAGCCCTCATTCCACTTACTTAACCCTTTTTGACCCCTGGCAGTTCTCAGTTCTAGTAGTGGGGGCACATGCCTTCAAGCTCACCTGACCTCAGGTGACTCTCTGAACTTATTGAGCACAGTCCTGTTTCCCTCATTCTCTGCCTCATTCTCAGATTAAAGATGGAAACCTTCCTGAGTGCAAGAGCCTGATGCCTGACTAGTTTCTGAAGGACCCTGTACTGGAGGCAGAGGTCAGTTTTGGCCCCATCCATCCCAACCCCTCCCCTCTCCCACCCAACGCAGAAATTGAGAAAACAGAAACCGGGCCACTGAAGCCGCTAAAAGGTTCTCTCTGCCACCTCATTCATCACGCAGCTGCCGGCACACTTACCTGCAGATGTAATTGGTCTTGCAGGAGTCCTGCAAGTTCAAGCAGTTGGGTTTCTCCCTCTCCTCGTAGGAGCACACGGGCACGATGGTCTGCCGCCTCCGCTCGGTGCAGGCGATGTCCCGGCAGGAACAGAAGAGCATCCCGTAGCTGTGCTTGGCCGGGACCTTGTCGAAGAACTGCCGGAGCGCCTTGTGGCACTTGCGCCGGTTGCAGACGTCATTGGACACGCTGGTGGTGCATGGGGTGATGTAGGCCGACCTGTACTTCTTGCAGGTGTCGTCCAGGTTGCAGGCCTTGGCGGCGTCCAGGCAGTTGTTCCCTTTCGAGATGTGCTCCACTGCAGAAAGGAGAGAGAGGCAGGTGACCACAGGGCTAGGTGCCAGGGCAGCTTGCACAGGTCCTCTGCTTGCACTGAGACCTGGCCTCTCACCACCTGGCAGGCCTGGCAGCTCTCATCAGCTCTGTGTTTCAAAGCTAATAACTTAATGAGTTTGTGACAATGAGGAGCATCAGGGGCACAGAGGCTGGGAACCCACGGCTGCACATAAGCTCCTAGCATTGTCTCAGAGGTATAATTAGGAGGTATTGAGTGAGGCCAAAGGAGCTCAGACACCTGCCTGCCTGGGTCTAAACAAGGCAACAGGAAAACAAGTTTCCAGCTCCTGGCTGGTAAACTGAAATTAGGATAAAAGAAAAAAGCAGCAAATTATATACTTGTTTATTATATAGTATATAAAATGATATGCTGAATGTAAGTATAATTGCCATGCGATCCTCCAGGAATATAATTATGTAATAAATGCACATAGTACATGCTAATTACTATATGATTACAGAGTAATTGCATGGTTATTTGAGCCCAGAAGACAAAATATTATGCCAGCGCTCTAAACAGGAAGAAGCAACTACATCGAAGCTGTATTTAAGTTTGAGCTCACAGGCCACTGGAAGGAAACCAGAATAAATTACATAAAAATTTGCAAACCTCAATTACCATTTAACTTACCACATAGAAAATGTGGGATCTATGAGCACTGAGGTTGCAGATTAGAAAAATTCAGTTAGTGTTTTGGATAGAATTTCAGTGGGCTTACAAACCATAGGCCTTAGCAATCTCACAAAACATATGTTGCCTTCTGCCCAAGCCCTCTGTGCTCAGGCTTTCAGAGAAACCAGGGCCATCCATGGCCAGGAGGCCTTCTGTAAGGCTGCAGACAGAACACAGAGGTGGGGCCCACTGGGGTGGCTGGGTGGGCTGGCAGGGCCAAGCCCCCTAACGGGTAAAGTTAAAAGATGAACGGACAAGGGAAATGAAGCCTATTTCCCACAATACAGGTCTTACCAAAGAGAGGGGAAAGTGATGGAAAAACCTCCAAGAGCCAAGTTATATATAACACGGCCCATGGAAAATTGATAATTAGATGCAGCAATGACCCTCCAGAGACAGCTAGGAGGCAACAGACAGGCACCACACAACTGTAGGATTAAAACCCTAGGAAGTTTCCGCTCAGCCTCAGCCCCTTCTTAGGTTCTGAAACCCCCTTTCATTCTCTTTATGTCCCCCATTGATGCAGATCATGAAGGCATTTGAGAATTAGCACAAGAGGAAAGACAGTTCAGCCGGATTGGATGGGACTGTAAGACGGGACAGTGTATTTAGTATCCATATAAAGGGCACATGGAATATTTTCCCACCTTAAAGAAAGAAGGAAATATGCCATATCCAAAAGCACAGATGAGCCTTAAGGCCATGATACTAAGTGAGATAAACCAGTCACAGGAGGACAGTATCCTCTATGGCTCTGCATGTGCAAGGCACCTAAAACTCTCAGACTCATAGAAGCAGAAAGTTGAATGGTAGTTACTGCTGTTCAACAGTACAAATGACAGTTACTGCTACTCAATAGTACAAATGGTAGCTACTCCCCATTTCCTCCCTTGTTCCAGCAAGGGAGGAAATGGGGAGTTGTTATTCAAGAAGTATAAAGTGTCAGTGATGCAAGATGAATAAGTTCTAGAGATCTGCTGTACAGCATCACAGTTACAGTTAACACTGTGCATTTAAAATCTAAGTGGCATGATTTCACTTTTTGATGGCTGAGTAATATTCCATTGTGTATATAAACCACATCTTCTTTACCCATTGATCTGTCCATGTACACTTGGGCTGTTTCCATGTCTTGGCTAATGTAAATAGCACTGCAATAAACATAGGGGTACGTATATCTTTTCAAATGATAGTTTCATCTGAGTATACACCCGGGAGTGGGACTGCTGAATCATAAGGCAGCTCTGTTTTTAGGATTTTTGAGGAACCTCCATACTGTTTTCCACAGTGACTGCACCAATTTCCATTTCCATCAACAGCGGAAGAGGGTTCCCTTTTCTCTACATCCTCTCCAGCATTTGCATATTGTAGCGATTTTAATGATGGCCATTCTGTCTGATGTGAGGTGATACCTCACTGTAGCTATGATTTGCATTTCTCTTAATAATGAGTCATGTTGAGCATCTTTTCATCCATCTATTGGCCATCTGTATATCTTCTTTGGAGAAAGGTCTATTTAGGTCTTCTGCCCACAGGTACCTAAAAATTATCATACTAAGTGAACTAAGTCAGAAAGAGAAAGACAAATACCATATGATATCACTTATATGTGGACTCTAAAATACAATATAAATCAACATATCTATGAAACAATAACAGACTCACAGATAAAGAGAACAGGCTTGTCACTGCCAAGGGGCAGTGGGGCTAGGGGAGAGAAGATATAGGAGTTTGGGGTTAGCAAAGGCAAACTATTATATATAGAAAGGATAAACAATGAGGTCCTACTGTATAGCACAGGGAACTATATTCAGTATTCTGTGACAAACCATGGTGGAGAAAAATGGGAAAGAATGTATATATGTGTATGGATGAGTAACTTTTCTGTACAGAGGAAACTGGTACAATATCATAAATCAACACTGTAAATCAATAAAATTTTAAAAAGAACTATGTTAAGAGTATAGTGTCAGTGACTCAGCCAAGTCTGACTCTTTGTGATCCCATGGACTGTAGCCCACCAGGCTCCTCTGGGCCTGGGATTTTCCAGGCAAGAATACTGGAATGCGTTGCCATTTCCTTCTCTAGGGGATCTTCCCAATTCAGAGACCTAGGTCTCCTGCATCACAGGCAGGTTCTTTACCATGTGAGCCACCAGGATCTCATGTTAAATGTTCTAGTATTGTAAAGAAAAATTTAATACAAGACAAGAACAGACACAGTAAGTCCAACATTTCAGGGAATGAAAAATTCTCCTTGGTCTACTGATGGTGTGCCTCACTTTAAGAAAGAACTATGTGTAAATATCTGAAATCACAAAAATATACTCAGGCACTATCAGCAGTATTTTGTGATGCCCCAGGTTCATGTCTCTCTCTATGACATGCGAATTCAACAATTTAACGCGCAAGGCAATAAACAAGACCTTCAGCCCTTCTTAGGTGAGCAGTGCAGGGCGCCAGCAGCTGCACACACATCCTGCTGGTTCAGCAAGCACATCTGGAGCGTTTTCTCCATCATGATCTTTCCAAAGTGGCTTTGCTCTTGCGTCTCTGTTTTCACACTCAGCCATTTTAGGACCCAAGGAGTGAAATATTCACCACATGCCCCAACAGATCCCAGGGCCTCCACCAGGCCCTGATGACACTTCTGGTTTTTCCCTCCTTTGAGAGGTGGTGCTGTTGAGCCCACTGGCAGCAGTGATTGATAATACTGAAGGACTACAATTGCAGATTTCTTTTATTTGTTTTCACGTAAGGCTATCTGGGTCTTCACTGCTGCACCTGGGTTCCTCTAGTTGCGCCAAGTCGGGGTGTGCTCCAGCTGTGTCACATGTGCTCTGCAGTGTGTGAGACACGGGCTTAGCTGTGCACACGGGCTTAGCTGCCCCACGGCATCTGGAATCTTCCTAGACCAGGACTCTAACTCCCCGGGTCTCTTGCAATGGCAGGCAGATTCTTAACCACTGGACTACCAAAGGAAGTCCTGGAGATTTCTAAGTTATGCATTTTGGAATGATGATCTAAAATAAAGGAATATGACCAAACTCTGCATCATCTGGATAAGGCCCTTAAGGCTAGCTGCTAAGTCGTGTCCCACTCTGTGACCCCATGGACTGCAGCATGCCAGGCTTCCCTGTCCTTCATTATCTCCTAGAGTTTGCTCAAACTAATGTCCATTGAATCAGTGATGACATCTAATACATCATCCTCTGTCGCCCCCTTCTCCCCCTGCCCTCAATCTTCCCCAGCATCAGGGTCTTTTCCAATGAGCTAGCTCTTCGCATCAGGTGGATATTGGTATGCATTTCACCACCTACATTTTCACTTTCATTGGTGTTCAATGGTACTTTATGATCTCCAGCTAAAATGAAAGGAATACAGGCACATAGGTTGACTTAGTACTTCCATGATATAGCCAGGGACATAGGAACAAACAGCTCATGGAAGTTCAAATGGAGAAAAATGACAGAAAAATTAAGCCATCATATGGCACCCATAATGTAGGCCTGTCAAACTCAAAACAGTACATGTTGAAACAGAGAATTACATACAAACTATAAGCACCAATTTAGTTTCAGCAGACAATATCATTTCTCATATTAAATGTATGTTATCAACTCACATTTCTTAGTTTTTAATGTTTTGTTAACACTTAATTTGTGTGTGTTGTCTTTACAGTTGTATGATTTGTATGTGTTGTCTTTACAGTTTGTATAAAAGAAAGAATAAGAGCTGATGGTTTTATGTTTATAAACTTCAAATAAAATTATAATGAAAATAATTAAACTTAGCACACAAGGTCCAGAAAATTTACTTCTCTCTGGCAGTTCTCCATATAATACAGTTTTTAAAAATTGGCCTGGACAAAAGCTCTTTGACATGGGTTTTGGCAGTGATTTTTTGGGTATGATACAAGCAATAACAACAAAAAATAAACAAGATGAATTACACCAAACTAGAAAGCTTTTGCACAGCAAAGCAAACCATCAACAGAATGAAAAGGTGACTTATGGAATGCGAGAAAATACTTGCAAATCATGTTCTGATATAGAGTCAATTTCCAAAATATGTAAAGAACTTATACGATTCAATCACCAAAGTAACAACAATAATAATAATAATAACTCAAATTTTAAAATGGGCAAAGGACCTGAAGAGACATTTTTCCAAAGAAGATATATGAAAGGTCCATGAAAAGATGCTGATTGGTATGGAAATAAGACTCAAACCACAGTGACAGATCACCTCAGGCCTGTTAGAACAGCTGTCATCAAGAGAACTTGTCAGAAAGACAAGAGATGGTAAGTTCTGGTGAGATGGTGGAGAAAAGAGAAGCCTTGTGCACAGCTGGTGGGACTGTAAATTGGTACAGTCACTACAGAAAACAGTATCAAGGTCGCTCAAAAAATTAAAAATAGAGCTAACATTCTCACATGACTGCGAGCTATCATATGATCCAGCAATTCCACTCCTGGGTATATATCCAAAGGAAACAAAATCACTTTGTCAAAGAAATATGAGTGCAAATCACTTTGCACTCTCATGTTCATTAAAGCATCATTTACAACAGTCAAGTGTTCATCAAGGAACCAACAGATAACGGAAATGTGATGTAGATTTTCAATGGAACCCTATCCAGCCATAAAAGTAAGGAAATACTGCTATTTGCAACACACAGGTGAACCTGGAGAGCGTTATGCTGAGTACAATAAGTCAGACAGAGACAAATATTGTCTGATCACATTTATATGTGAAATCCAAAGAAAAGTTTCGCATGAAGTGGGAACAGGATGAATCATTTTACGTCCAAACCAATGGCTCATAGTTCACTCCATTGAGCACCTGGCATGCTGCAGCCTCACTTTGAGCTGATTCTGTTTTCACTGATAAATAACACTGCTAGAGCACCGTCTCCTTATCATTATTTCAGCCAGATTCCACAGTGTACAATCTGGCACATTAAGATAGGCAAGAGGCCACTAACTGATTTCCAGCTTACAGGTAAATGAATGACTTTTTGCTTCTAATTCTCATCCACACAAAACATTCTCATAACCCCTCCCAAATTGATATGTGAAGTCAGCATTACCCTAACAGTAGAATCTAATGCAAAAAAAGAAGAAAATTACAGGCAAATATTTCTTAGAAAAGACTACAAAAAAACAACTTTAAATAAACTGGTAAGTAGATTTCACTAAGTTAAAAACTCATCAAGACAGTTAATTTCTTAAGAAATGAGGAAAACAAATAAGACAAATCACAGACTAGAAGAAAATATTTGCAAAACATGTATCTGACAAAGGACAAATATCTAAAACATATTTGCATTCATGCTCAGTCGCTAAGTCATGTCCAACTCTTTGTAACCCCATGGACTGTAGCCTGCCAGACTCCTCTGTCCATGGGATTTCCCAGGAAAGAATACTGGAGTGGCTGACGTTTCCTTCTCCAGGGAATCTCTGCAACACAGAGATCCAGCCCATGTCTTCTACAGGGGCAACTGGCAGGGGGATTCTTTACCACTGAGTCACGTGAGAAGCCCAACATAAAAAAAACCCAACTGAAAAAGGGATTTTTCTTCATAAAAGAAGTTGTATGAATGGTCAGTAAGCACACAAAAAGTGTTAAACATTGTTAGTTATCAGGGAAACGCAAATTACAACCACTATGTTGGTGGTTAAAATTTAAATCTGACAACTCCAAATGTTTACAAAGATGTGGCACTCCTAGAATCTCATACATTCCAACAGGAAAGTAAAATCGTCCATCCACTTGGGAAAACTGGGGGCAGATTTTTATAAAATTACACATATACCTACCCTATAACCTAGCATTTCTATTTCTAGGTATTCATCCAATAAAATGAGGATATATGTCCATAAAAATATTAGGCCCAGAGTATGACAGCACTTTATTGATAATAACCAAAGACTAGTTATAGCTTATTCCTTGGAAGGAAAGTTATGACCAACCTAGATAGAATATTCAAAAGCAGAGACATTACTTTGCCAACAAAGGTCCATCTAGTCAAGGCTATGGTTTTTCCAGTAGCCATGTATGGATGTGAAAGTTGGACTGTGAAGAAAGCTGAGCACTGAAGAATTGATGCTTTTGAACTGTGGTGCTGGAGAAGACTCATGAGAGTCCCTTGGACTGCAAGGAGATTCAACCAGGCCATCCTAAAGGAGATCAGTCTTGGGTGTTCATTGGAAGGACTGATGCTAAAGCTGAAACTCCAATACTTGGGCCACCTCATACAAAGAGTTGACTCATTGGAAAAGACTCTGATGCTGGGAGGGATTGGGGGCAGGAAAAGAAGGGGATGACAGAGGATGAGATGGCTGGATGGCATCACCAACTCGATGGACATGAGTTTGGATAAACTCTGAGAGCTGGCGATGGACAGGGAGGCCTGGCGTGCTGCGATTTATGGGGTCACAAAGAGTCGAACACGACTGAGCGACTGAACTGAACTAATCTGAGAAACAGCTCATGTATCCATCAGTAAGAAAACGCCTAGCAATCTGTGGTCTATCCACATAATGGAATAGCACTCAGAAATAAGAACAGATGAGCTATTTATACACACAATGGCATGGATGAATCTCAGAAACACTGTTCTAAGGGGGAAAGGGGAAGCTTTACAAGAAAAAGTACACATTGAATAATTTGGGGTTGGCCAAAAAGTTCGTTTGGATTTTTTTTTTTTCCATAACGTCTTTTTAGCCAACTCAACATGTACTTGGACGTTCTGGAAAAGGCAAAATTAATTTATGATGGAAAAATAATCTGTAGAGTAGTGGCTTCTCGGGGATGGAGGTGGGGGCTGACTGGAAAAAGGCAAGAGGAACTTTCTGGAGTGACAGTAATATTCTCTATCTCAGTAGAAATTTGGGTCAAAACTCAGAGAATGGGACACAAAGTCTGTACATACAGAAATTTTACCTCAAAGTAAAAAGAAATAAATATTAAAAACTGGCTAAGGGTAAATATACTGAAGCATTTAGGGGAGGCATATTGATATCTTCATTTTTATTTTATTTATTTATTTATTTAATAATTAAGATGGCATTTCATTTAGCATTTAGATGTAATGTGTTGATACAGTAATGCCAATTGCCTTAGAGACTGCATGATGTATGTATATGTATGTATCTTTTTTATTTAATACTTTATTCTATTTTACAATACTGTATTGGTTTTGCCATACATTGACATGAATCAGCCACAGGTGTACATGATCTCCCAATGCTAAAGCCCCCTCCCACCTCCCACCCCACACCATCTCCCCAGATCATCCCGTACACCAGCCCCAAGCATCCTGCATCCTGTATTGAACATAGACTGGAGCTTCATTTCTTATATGATAGTATACGTGTTTCAGTGCCATTCTCCGAAATCATCCCAGCCTCTCCCTCTCCCTCAGAGTCCAAAAGTCCGTTCTATACCTCTGTGTCTCTTATGTTGTCTCACTTACAGGGTCATCATTACTATCTTTCTAAATTTCATATATATGTGTCAGTATACTGTATTGGTGTTTTTCTTTCTGGCTTACTTCACTCTGTATAATCGGCTCCAGTTTCATCCTAGTAATGACATCTTCATTTTTAAAACTGATGAACTGCTAGATGCACAGAAGGATGGGTGGATGGATCCTTACAGAGCAACTACATTCAAATGTAATGGTAGCTTCTAGAAGGCAGCTTGATGTAAAACTTTTCCCAGTTGACTGTAGGTTTGAAAATATGCCAACAAAACACTGAAAAAAGTTGATTCACGTATATACCTTATTCTTTTTAAAAAAGAAAAGTCTCATATGCACAGAATATGGAAAACAACCCTTAGCACCGAAAACTTTCACCTCCCTTTTAACAGTCCTCACAAATTCACTGCCAGCTCCCTCTCAGATACCCTGCTGCAGTGAAGTTCACAATAAGCAGAGATGAAATCACAGGCCATAGAAGTTAGAAGTGAGTTTTTACTTGGTGGGAAGATTGATGCCCCATATGTATTAAATGCATTCCCAGTGCACAACACTGCGACCTCAAAGACTGGAGGGCAGAGGGTGAAGTGGCCAGAAGGCATGGATTTAGGGCACCGAGTCACACCCCATCCACTCACACACGGGAGGGCGGAGGCGCAGGCGCGCGCCTGGTTTACAGGCTGGGCGCGCGCACTTTCTCGCCTGTGTGGGAAGGCCTCGGAACAGCTTTACCATAACTCTGAGTGCCATCCTCTCCACAGCTCATTTTAGAGCTCAGCATTAAAATGTTGCTACCCCCCTCCACCTCCAACTCTAATCTCCCCCTCCATCTGCTGTTATTCATTCTTTAACTCGGTAGAGTGTCTGGGATGCTGTCTGAATGGGAAGCATTCTCAGAATGAAGGCTGTTTACTAGAAATTCTTTCTTCTGGGGGAGGATGTGTGCGTGTGGGCTTGGCGGGCTAAAGAACTCCCTCCAGCACCCGCCGAGCACTGTGTGATGGAGAAGCCCATTACCCAGCTTTTCCTTTCCAAGTTACACATCAACACGCTGTTACTTTGCAGGTTACATATGGCTCTCTCTGTCATATTCTAAGCTTTTCTGGCTGTGATCACATCTGATGTGACTTGTTTCCTGTTTTCTTGGGAGGTTTAACCTTCACAGCAACTGGAGGGCCAGCTCCCAGACCACAGAATAAAAAGATGCTGCTAAAGGAGCAATGAATTCAGTCAGGGGGTTGAAACATGGTCCAGTTACCTGCGTGCTTTTTTCTCCATTTGTAAGATGATATATCTAAGGTCCCTTCAAGCCTCAAGGTTTTTTATTTGCTGCTTATAGTGTAAATTGCCTTTTCTGATTATAACATCAAGTATTTAGGATACAACTTGATCAGGAATGAACGTTAAAAACGAAAACCAAGCCAGCTCTTGACCTCTCAGCTGTTTGCTGCTCCGATGGGTACACGAACCAACAATTTCCACCCGGACCTTCAGACGGAGCAAATGAAAAGGGTCCCTCCAATACCGGGAGATGTGGAGGTGTCAAGGATGAATTACGCACGGGAGACGCTTTCACATTCTAAATTCCTCTGGCGCAAGGATCTGCCTTTATCCAAGTACAATCCTCACATTGTCCCAAATCAAAGAGGCTATCGCTGTTGCTGGCTGCCCTTCTTTATTTACACTTAGAAAACGCCACCATTATTGGCAAACGCTCAGACCAGCAAACCAGTCAAAATGATTCAGGATGAAACACAGATGCAAGGATCTAGAAATCATTTCTATAGGTGATGAGGTGGAATAGAACAGTAACTATATTAAAATTTGCGTGGCTCGCATGAAGATGCGTTTTTATTAGGCAGAAAGTTTACAAGACCCAGTGAAAGACCGTTGTTTACAAATGCTTGCCAATTTCCGGGTATCTTTCTGCCCTTCTTTTTAAGGCTGCAGAACTGAATTCACAACCAGTTTCCTCTTATTTTCTGGCTTGATTAATTACCATGTTGACATAACTACTGTTCTTCTCCTAATAGGCTCCCTCTAACGTGTTATCCCAGCAAATGAAAAATACGCAAAAAGCTCCAAGGTCTTCACAGGGGTAGAACAGGCTTTTCTGGAAGCTCGCATTGACAGTCTGGTCTTCTGCTGTCCACGTGGATCAGATGGCAACTCTGATCGTACAGGCTGTGACCCTTGAAATCGATCCTAAAAGAGCTTGGCCTTTTCCAGCTGGGGTGCTAAAAATTACATTTAAAAGACAGTGTTGGCTCTTTGGAGCCCATTTTGTCATTCATACACCGTTTGAGACATAGTGTATTACACAATGATGAATTTCCTCCTTGCCCTGTTTTTTCACACCTTGCACAACTACATTAAGCCTCAAGTCATATCCAAGATTTCTCTCCAGGGTTCACAGTGACTGAATTATTCTGAGTATCTGTGAATTTGGATGTAATTCTGCTGGTGAGGACAGTGCCCTGTATTAACCATGAGTCAGGCATTCGCCCCATGCTCGCTCACTCCAAGTTCACCCATTACAGCTTCCGTTTCCATAAAGAACACACTGTGGCCCACACCCCCACACCATCCATATCTTAAAAAATTAGATGCCTCCTATAAGTGGTATGTAAGTAAGTCACATGTTTGCTGCTGCAAAATGATTAATAGTGCTGTCTCAGCAAATGGGATCATTACATTTTTAATTAACCTTTCCAACCTCCTCCACCTTTTCCTTTTGTTACACATTGGGTCTCTGAAGTTTTCTACTTGTTTATGTTCAACTAGGTTTGAAACAAAGGCATGAAAAACAGAGCAGGTGTAGGAGCTGGTGCCCAGGTGAGGTGCCTGGTGAGGTGCAGTGTGCCTCATTGTACACGGGGCCTGGGGACAGGCACTCGGAACTTGATGGCTGGGTTCCCATCTAATTTTTGTTTTGGCAGCTTAGCGTTATTTAATGGCCTTAGCTACCAGGAAACTGGCTTTTTAAAATCTCTTTCAACCTAATTATAATTACTGTGTATAAATCATACAATGATCAATTATAAAAATCTCGGGTTCATAAATATTTAACTTAGCATTTAAATCCACACTGCAGGAGTGCATGAAAATTCCAAGCCCATCTCTTTGCAAATAACGGCTTTATTACAGTTCCAATACCAATTACTGAGAATTGAACCAAGTCTGTGTTGCAGCACACTCGGGCACATATTTGAGCATAATGCCTTTCCGTGTGTTAAGATGGCACAATTCAGTTATTTCTAAAATATGCATGCCTCTCATTAAAAAGACAATTGCAAAGTCTTCTACTGCCATCTTTTAATTCCTCAAGTGTGGAGAGGCACAAGTATGATATTAGACATAAAAACACTCATTAAAATATATTTTATCTAATGTACGATAGATTCCAAGATAATTGAGGTCAGATTTGTTTGGGAAATATATTATGACATGTGCAAACGCTGATGCAGAGAGGAAATGATCTCTTACAAGAATTCAAATAAAACAGCTAAATATTTTTCAGCAAAATCATAAAGCCATAATTGGATTTCAATTTAGTAATAGTCAGCCTATGACAGGCCATTTTTAATAATCTAATTATGTGTTCGAGGGCCTACCCCAGAACTCAACCACTGCTTCAGAACTATTAATTGTCCTCAACGCTGTTGCATCTTCAACCATGAAATTTGCTATTACATGTAGGACTGACTCTCACTTATGAGTTTTTTTTTTCCCCGAATCTCAGATCATCTTTATAATGTCCTCAAATGCCTATTCCTTTAATTTGCCAAAAGCAAAGTCTTTAAATGAGTTTCTCTGGACCAGAACACTTGTCCCAACTGGCTCAGATTTGTGGTCCTCCTACAGACCAAAGTCACAACAAGATAGATCTACAAACATCTCTATCTTTGAAGATAAAAAGAGAAGCCCTTGCTTTTGTCTGATTTTCATTAATTAGAGGTATTTAATTACTAACATCTCTTTAGCAGTAAAATTAATGAGGACTTCCACTACAGGAAAAGATATGCATGATAATGTAAACCTAATTCATTTTACGGGGTATACACTGTGACTCCACTAATATTTAGCCTGCGAAAGCTTCACTGATCTCTAGCCGTTTCAACAGTAAAGTGCTAAACCCTTCTTCGAAACTAGTGCTGCTTCTTCCCAGAGAAAACAATAAATGTGGGCCAGCCAAGCACCCAAGAACCTAATTTCCCATCACTTTTTCACCAACATACCAGAGAGAGCTAACTGGAAGGGAAACATGGAGTGGTGTAACAGTTTTCTGAGTTACTATAATATAAGATAGCCTTAAAATAACGGGCCTGAACTTTCAAACTAGCATGCCCAAATTTAGAAATTTCTAAGTGTGTGCCATGAAGTCTTTGCTCTGAGGAGCTGGACACTTATCCCAAAGAGGCTGCCAACACTCTGGACATTTCATGGAACTCCTCCCTAGAAGCCTGAGGCGTGTTCCCTGGAATATTCTGAGCAGCTGCAAACCTCTGCATCAGGGATGAATTTTAAAAGCCAAATGTCATATAGCACTAAGTGTGGTCATGAAATAGGTGATGATGCTGGGTAATGTTTAGGGGAAGAAAAAAAGTGATAAATACATGTAAGGATTTTTTCATATGGGGGCACTTACAAATTGGTCATGAAAATAACCATGGAAGTGGTTTTCCTGAACAGGTTTTGAGCCAATGAGAGCCCTGGAATAAGTGATTTTCCTCAAGGTGACTACTGGAAGGACGAGATGAATTTGGATGTATGCGGTCTTGGTAGTTTTACTATCCATACTCATACCAACGTGCTGCATTTCTCCAATGAGACAGAGCAAAAGGATGCTACCGAAGGCAGGTTAGAGGCTTAAATGTCATCATCACTATACAATCTATAACAGTTTTTCTGCCCTCTGATATATAAACAGAGAAGAAAAGTATGCATTCTAAAGCCAAAGAATCAGCTGAAACAAGGAAAGAGGAAGAGGTTGAAGATCCTATTAAGTCCCCTGGACGATGCTGAGATAATAATGAATCATTGATGATGTTGGCGGTTGTCAGGGCCCTCACAGTGCAGGATTTCAGCAAAGATAAGCTAAATATCAGGTCTTTATTTTTAGTTAAAGAGCATAAAATCCAATGCATTTCTTCCCACGAGCCTATTTACATACCTGCTGTGCTACCTATTTCCCTTCACCTGCTTCCCAATTAATACCCCATTAAGCCGCCCCACCTGCAGTGGCTTTTGCCTCCGCCACAGCCTGGCAACCATCAGTCATCTGCTACAGCTCGATTGTTTCTTTGGGGAAGATAAACAAAAGCCGCATGAATAATAATGGCAGGGCTTTGTATTTTTCAGGGTGTGCTTTCTCAAAAGATAGTAGCCAGACACCGAGGCTGGTCTCAGGGAGAGAAAGCACTAGCTGGGCAGAAATGTCTAGACTTAGTGTAGCCACATTCCAGAAAATGATGGGGAGAAGGGACATCCATCTTAATTGGACTTGTGAATCTGGATTTTATCTATATGTATGCGTGCATACTAAGTTGCTTCATTCGTGCCCAACTCTTTGCGACCCTACTGTAGCCTGCCAGGTTCCTCTGCCCATGGAATTCCCCACTGGAGTGGGTGGCTATTTCCTTCTGCATGGAATTTTTCTGACCCAGGAATCGAACCCACGTCTCCTGTGGCTTCTACGTTGCAGGCGGATTCTTTACTACTGATTCACCAGGGAAGCTCATCATTATGTGTATGTATATTTTAAATGATGTTTTTGCTTTATTCAAGAAGGTGTTTCATATCAAGTCGGGTTAATAAAATTTTGTTTGGTTAAAAATTCTTAGGTGACCTATTTCAATGAAAATTATAACACCTCTCTTTTTTGCCAACAGCTTTTAAGTGTTTGAAAAGTTCATTGCTTCAAGCAGTGACAAATCTCAAGGGCCTCAGAATCCTCTGGAGAACAAATGTGAAGAAGTAAGTGGGGGAAAAGCCCCAAACACACAGATTCCTAAGTTTTTCCTGTGCTATCCTCCTAAGAATCTGTATTTTTACAAAGTTGCCAGGTACTACCAACGGTCAGACTTGGAATTCCCAGGTCTTCAGTCAGTTAAGCATTTCTATTTACTATCCACCTGCACCTCCATTTATTTTCCTAGGAAATCTAGACTTTCTGGTTGGTTCTGGTCACATTTTCAGGAGTGCAGTCCCTAAGAGGTATCTCCAGTGGGTGGCTCATTGAGGCCTCATTCCATGAAGACCTTGTTGAGGAGAGGACCCTCCGTGACTGTGCTTCCAGTATAACTTCATAATGAGGCCCAGACTAGATTTATCAGGGAGTCCCAGCCTGGATACTTCTAAGGTGGGCTAAGACAAGGCTTCTCCCGCACCCCCATCCCCCACAACCTCCCATGAGCTGCAGAGAAAGCAGACAGCAAGACCAGAACGGGCATGTATGTCTGTCCAGGTACACGCCTCAGTGAACCTCCAAGTTTACTTTAATGGTGTATTGGCAAATGTCCTTGCTCATTTCATTTCTAGCTTTAAATTGGTTCCAAATGCATTCACACATTTACCCTTCTGAGCCCCAGCATAACTTTCCTTAGATTCCCATTTGAATGACTATCTCAGTGAGCTCAAGGATTAAGTTTAAAACCTGGGAATTTTTACATTAAAATTCCTTAGCCAGGACCTCCATTGTGTCTGTGCAACTTAATCTGCAGTTTGTCTCCTGCAGGAATGGCACAGTAAATTCAGCTATCTCTGCATAGCGTTCAGTGGGCACCAAGCCACATCTCCTCCCCAGACGTGCTCTCCCACCTAGTTCCCATCCATGGGATGCTGCGAGGCTGCTGAGGCAGTAGGTAACCCAGAAGTCTCAGGCCGCTTCTAGAATGTGTCCTTCCTCACTGCCTCACAGAAGCATATCAGCTATGCAGCAGTTCTGTCTCTGATGTACATACACAGTGTGTCCCTGAAGAACACTGGGCTCAGTGAGAGCAACCCCAGCTCCTAGAACCTGATATTTCCACTTAGCTATGTGCTTCAGAGAGCTTCCCAGGTGGCTCAGTGGTAAAAAAAGAAAAAATCCACCTGCCAATGCAGGAGTCGTGGGTTTGATTCCTGGGTCAGGAAGATCCCCTGGAGAAGGAAATGGCAACCCACTCCAGTATTCTTGCCTGGGAAATGCCATGGACAGAGGAGCCTGGCAGGCTACAGTCCAT
>SJYC01044186.1:0-12202 GCA_006408675.1 Madoqua kirkii | reverse complement strand
CTTTCTAACTATTAAAGGATATCTTAATAGTATATTATTTAAATGGATGCTAGTGAGAGTCAAATCATTACACTACTTTCATTTCATTATTTTTCAATCTTCAGTTTTATCTTTAAACATATATATTACAATGTTATGCAAATTAATCCTTTCCAACTACATAAACTTAGATTGAAATACTTTTTAGATGCCAATTAAAAAATGTATGAAGAGTTAAACAGTTTTTCAAAATTTTTTTAGGAAATATCTGAGTAGAAAGAGTTTACAGGTCACAGCTATAGAGCATCTCTCACATAGATGAATAAGATTTTCATTATGTGCTGTTTACTTCCATGTTAGCATTATAACCCAAGTGCCCCCTGACAGAACATAGGACAAATAAATTATAGTATATTCACACCTTGAAAACTATGAAAGCATTAGTCGCTCAGCTGTGTCTGACTTTGCGACCCCATGGACTGCAGCCTGCTAGGCTCCTGGGTCCATAGGACTTCCTGTGCAAGAATACTGGAGTGGGTTGCCATTTCCTTCTCCAGGGGATTTTCCTGACCCAGGGACTGAACTTGGGCAGATTCAATCACTGTACTGTACTACAGGAGGATTCTTCACTATCTGAACCACCAGGGAACCCCAGATGAAAACTATAAATCCAGTGAAAATAAACAAACAAGAGCTATATGTATCAAAATGTATAACTCTCAAAACAATGTCTGAAAATAAGTTGTAGAAGTATTTGTACTGAATTAAGAACAATTTAGGGCTTCCCTGAGAGCTCAGTTGGTAAAGAATCCTCCTGCAATGCAGGAGACCCTGGTTCAATTCCTGGGTTGGAAAGATACCCTGGAGAAGGGAAAGGCTACCCACTCCAGTATTCTGGCCTGGAGAACTCCATGGGGTTGCAAAGAGTCGGATACAACTGAGCAACTTTCACTTTCTTTCAGTAACAATTTATATAAACAAATAATTTAGAAACAAGTGTACACACACAAACACATATGCTTAAAAAAATGAAAACCATGGAAGAGAATGAGAAACACCAAATCAACGGGGGAAGAGCATGCAGAGTCTAAGCACACCACAAGCTTGGAGGCCACAGCATACACGACGGGAGGAGCGCTTTGAAACGTGAACACAGAGTTTTGAACAGAAGTCACGATGTGTTTATCACTGTGTATGCTACATTATCAAATGCATTTCTAATAGAGTATTTCCAATGTGAGTTAGGGTTAATCAAAATCGGATAGTTTGCTTATAATTTAACATGTTGAATGATGTGACATTTTTTTCAGAGACTAGTTTCTGGCTCCATACATCTCAAACTGTTTCTCTTCTACCCACAAATATCAGGTGTGGGCACCACAGGACACATCCATGTCACCCTATGACTTCTCATCCTGTGGCTCATGTCATGTTGCTAGTGGGTGGGAACAGTGGGCAGTGGGGTATTCCTGGAAGCTGTGCCATCATGCCTCCACCGGGATGTCTTGCTACAACTTAAAAATACAATGAAGTAACTGGGAGCCTCCGAAACCTATCCTGCTAACTCAAACAAAAGGTTTTCGCAACATCAGCTTCCCCTTATCCAGATGCTTGAGTGTCTGAGACGCGTCTGATCCTCTCGACACAGGAGGGAATATGTGATGGAAGAAACGTCAGGGTGGAAAGAGTCTGCGATCTTCACCAATTGCAGCTAAAATCTCTCACTTGTGTGAATTTTGCAAAGTTTTATAAAAATATATAATCATTGAGACACTTTGCTAGGGCCTCTCCTAAAGACTGTGGAAGAAAGGGACCGTCATCTTAAGTTTCATTAGCTTCACAGCAAATCCGTCCCTGGGGAGCTGGGGATAATGAAGGGATCTGCAATGATTTATTTATCTGCACGTGCGTATGTGTCTGAGTCTGTGTGTGAGAGAGACAGAAAGAGACACACACACACAGATCAGATGCAAATGCAGGAAACCGTTAAGATTTGAGAAAGCCGGGTTGGTGGGTACTTGTATGTTACACTTACGTTACTGTTTACGTTTGTATAAGGGAAAGATTCCATTAAGAGATACTGACGGAGAACATGGAGCCCACTGAATGTGCCTGCATTCCCAAGTCTCCTGGGGAAGGGCGGCAGAGAGCCCTGCAGAAACAGCTGTGAGAGTGGACGGCTCCAGAGGCGCTGAAAGCCCCACAGCTCTTGCGACAGCTGACCATCACCAAAGGTCAAGCTCACGTGCACTACTGGCTAAAGCTGGGGGTGCACACCTAAATATATCCTGCTAAACTCAAACTAAACGCATCCGCACCATCAGCTTCCCCTCATCCAGATGCCTGAGTGTCTGAGACGCCTCTAAAAATGCACACAGTGACACATCCTTCTTCCAGGAGGCCGGCTCTTGTCCCTGCTCCTGACTCTCCACAGAAAGGCTACTGTTTTATCAACATAAAGGAATGCGCCCGCGCCAAGCGTGACTCTCTCCACATGTCACTTCACATCGGCTAGCACATGTCAAAGGGTGACACGAGACGCTGCCTGCCAACCGCCATGCTCTCACAGAGCACATCAAGCCTCCTTTTGTGAAACACTTCAACAGCAAGCCACAGAAAATTTCCTTTATGAACCACGACGGCCACCTCAGTGAATGAGAGCGAGGTGAAATCTCGCCTCCTCGAACTGGAGGTGACAGAGGAGGAAGCAACCCTCCAAAAAGATCTCAAGTTGAAAATAGACCCTCCACTCTCCCCGCCGAGGAATGTTCCTTCCCCAGACACTTGTTTCCTGGGGACCACCATGGAGGTGTCAGAAAGCCATGCGGAGCCTTTTTTGGAATATGAGTTGTAACAGTTTCTTCACGAAACGATGGATATTATAGGATGGGACTGCTGGAATTCTTTCCACTGCGCTGTCATCAAAAGTGATACTGATGCAAATGATTTGGTGGGAGGTAAGGGGGAGGAGGCAGGGAGGATGTTTTCAGAATTGTGCCTTTTGTCTTCTGGCTTAAGCTTGGAGCACTTTATTGTAATAATTATCGTGAATTTTAAAACTTTAAGGCTCAGTGTGGAGATCATCTAGTCCAATATTCTCACTTAAAGGTGAGAAAAAGCCACACAGCAAAGCTAAGAGCAGAGGCAGGAGAGGTACTCAGTCTTCCTACAGCAGGAACCTGAGGCTCTGGACACAGACTTTCAGCCCAGATCCCTACAGTCACGTGACTCTGGACAAGTTACTTAATCTCTATTCTTCCATCTCTTCATCTGTTAAATGGGGATATGATATCAGAGTAGGAACCTCTTAGAGGTGTTGTGAGGATTAAATGAGATAATGTCTGCCTCACACACAGACCTGCCAATAGTGTTGGCTGTTTTAGTTTTATCATTAATTAGTTCACTTACTTCGGAGAAGGCAGTGGCACCCCACTCCAGTACTCTTGCCTGGAAAATCCCATGGACGGAGGAGCCTGGTAAACTGTAGTCCATGGGGTCACTAAGAGTCAGATACGACTAAGCAACTTCACTTTCACTTTTCACTTTCATGTATTGGAGAAGGAAACGGCAACCCACTCCGTTGTTCTTGCCTGGAGAATCCCAGGGACGGGGGAGCCTGGTGGGCTGCCTTCGATGGGGTCGCACAGAGTCGGACACGACTGAAGCGACTTAGCAGCAGCAGTTCACTTACTTCTTCCACACTGCCATGACTCCACTATCACCTGCCTCGTTCCAGAAAGAGTTTTACTGTGGGTACCTAGACTAATACACAGAAGATGAGCATTTCCATATGATGGCTTCTCTAAAATAATTGGCTTTGATCATAAGGAAAAAAAAAGATTAAACACGAGGATGCAGCTTTTTCTCAAGACATGGAGAAAAGAGAGGAAGGATGAGAAGATGAAAAGTTGATAAACCAGAAGTGAGACAAGTGAGAAAAACGCATCTATATTCTCATGGAGTCAATTTTTATACTCGATTCAAATAAAACCTCCAACACAGTATTTTTAAAGGAAAGAAATCGCTCTGATGATAAGAACCCACTGGTTCTAAGGGTGACTGCACACACCTGCACAGAGGTCTATCTGGGCACAGTCACCACGCGAGTGCCCCGGAAGCCTAGGGGCGTGTGTGTGCACACCAAGTTGCTTTAGTTGTGTCTGATTCTTCACGACCCCATGGACTGTAGCCCACCAGGCTCCTCTGTCCATAGAATTTTCCAGGCAATAATACCGGAATAGGTTGCCACGCCTTCCTCCAGGGCTCAAACCCATGTCTCTTGCATCTCTTGCAGTGGCAGGTGGGTTCTTTACCACTACCACCACCTGGGAAGCCCAGGCCTAGGGGAGTCACCAGCAAATTATATGGATTAACTATCTCTCACATTACATGCGTCTTTAAAATATGCTTCCAGCGTGGGTCATGTGGGAAAAGTTATAGCAAATTAATAAGGGTCTCAACATGCCTGAGAATACTTGGGGTATAACAATGAAGTCATTACTCTTTATCTCCCTGAATTCCAAGAAAGCAAGAAATAGCAGCACAATAAAAGATCTTTCATATAACAGCTGATTAGAAAATATGGCCTGCAGATAGTCAGGCTCCTGTCGCACTCTGCACATTAAAAATCCAAATATGCCAGAGAAACTGGGATTTTTAACCCCCCACAGCTTTAACACAAAGGATCACATTAATAAGATACAATTTAGATTTGCATTTTTTAATAAGCTCAGGATCAAAGAAAATGCATAGCTGAAGGGGTATTAAGCTGTGTGCACACAAACTGCCTACTACACATTGAAGGGAGAAAACACGTGTTCCCCCTGCAGGAAGGCACCTATAATTCGAGAAGTAGAAAATGTATTCTTTCTCTGGTACATGATCTCCACTGCTTAATAATTTCCAAGCATTTCATATCAGTCCAGGTAGATTCATCACTAATCTACTTAAGGACTCAGCCCATCCCTAGTGTTGTACCTTCTGACATGTTCATTGAGGGCATTCAAAAAAAAGACCCGATCTAGGACTTACCCTCTTATGCACATTTCCAGTTATGTAAAGATAAAAATAAGTCCCTTAAATCCTCTGGGTGGGTCAGATACAAGAGTGGTTTAGTATTTATAAAAATAAACCCACTACCATTTAAAAGGGCTTTCCTGGTGGCTCAGTAGTAAAGAATCCACCTGCCAGTGCAGGAGCTGTGGGTTCAGTCCCTGGGTCAGGAAGATCCCCTGGAGAAGGCAACCCACTCCAGTATTCTTGCCTGGGAAATTCTTCTAAAGCTTAGAATCAGGGTCCCAGGGGCCAAGAGAGACTCATACAGAATCTTTCTTCCTAACATGTTCCAAGTGCTCCAAGAATGACCCACTGGGGGCAGGTCAATTACAGCCTTCTAAAGATTATTGGTTATATCAATTAATATTTACAGCTTTCAAAAGATTACTAGTTATATCAGTTAACATTTATGGAGGGTTGACTATATGTCTAGGCTAGTGTCAACTGAGCACTCTGCTCACATCATCCTACTCTGTTCTCCCCATTTTAAAGATGAGGAAATGGAGGCCCAGAAAGGCGAGGTGCTGGGGCTGCGATTTGAATTCAGAGGGGCGTGTGTGTGCACACCAAGTTGCTTTAGTTGTGTCTGATTCTTCACGACCCCATGGACTGTAGCCCACCAGGCTCCTCTGTCCATAGAATTTTCCAGGCAATAATACCGGAATAGGTTGCCACGCCTTCCTCCAGGGCTCAAACCCATGTCTCTTGCATCTCTTGCAGTGGCAGGTGGGTTCTTTACCACTACCACCACCTGGGAAGCCCAGGCCTAGGGGAGTCACCAGCAAATTATATGGATTAACTATCTCTCACATTACATGCGTCTTTAAAATATGCTTCCAGCGTGGGTCATGTGGGAAAAGTTATAGCAAATTAATAAGGGTCTCAACATGCCTGAGAATACTTGGGGTATAACAATGAAGTCATTACTCTTTATCTCCCTGAATTCCAAGAAAGCAAGAAATAGCAGCACAATAAAAGATCTTTCATATAACAGCTGATTAGAAAATATGGCCTGCAGATAGTCAGGCTCCTGTCGCACTCTGCACATTAAAAATCCAAATATGCCAGAGAAACTGGGATTTTTAACCCCCCACAGCTTTAACACAAAGGATCACATTAATAAGATACAATTTAGATTTGCATTTTTTAATAAGCTCAGGATCAAAGAAAATGCATAGCTGAAGGGGTATTAAGCTGTGTGCACACAAACTGCCTACTACACATTGAAGGGAGAAAACACGTGTTCCCCCTGCAGGAAGGCACCTATAATTCGAGAAGTAGAAAATGTATTCTTTCTCTGGTACATGATCTCCACTGCTTAATAATTTCCAAGCATTTCATATCAGTCCAGGTAGATTCATCACTAATCTACTTAAGGACTCAGCCCATCCCTAGTGTTGTACCTTCTGACATGTTCATTGAGGGCATTCAAAAAAAAGACCCGATCTAGGCTTACCCTCTTATGCACATTTCCAGTTATGTAAAGATAAAAATAAGTCCCTTAAATCCTCTGGGTGGGTCAGATACAAGAGTGGTTTAGTATTTATAAAAATAAACCCACTACCATTTAAAAGGGCTTTCCTGGTGGCTCAGTAGTAAAGAATCCACCTGCCAGTGCAGGAGCTGTGGGTTCAGTCCCTGGGTCAGGAAGATCCCCTGGAGAAGGCAACCCACTCCAGTATTCTTGCCTGGGAAATTCTTCTAAAGCTTAGAATCAGGGTCCCAGGGGCCAAGAGAGACTCATACAGAATCTTTCTTCCTAACATGTTCCAAGTGCTCCAAGAATGACCCACTGGGGGCAGGTCAATTACAGCCTTCTAAAGATTATTGGTTATATCAATTAATATTTACAGCTTTCAAAAGATTACTAGTTATATCAGTTAACATTTATGGAGGGTTGACTATATGTCTAGGCTAGTGTCAACTGAGCACTCTGCTCACATCATCCTACTCTGTTCTCCCCATTTTAAAGATGAGGAAATGGAGGCCCAGAAAGGCGAGGTGCTGGGGCTGCGATTTGAATTCAGGCAGAGGCCTCACCTCTCGGTCCACTGCATTCCTGAAGGCCTACTACCCCTCCTCTCTCTCTTCTTGCTCCCCCGAACCCCAGGCCAGCATATTCCTAGTCCAGCATATTCCTCTTCCTCTCTCTATCCTAATGAACAGGATTCCAGTGCTCTCCGCTGACTGCTAAAACCAAAAGAGGGTATTGAGGCAAGACCCTTTTATAAGCCCCAGATGGGCTTTCAGTGCCTAGGTTTCCAAAAGACACACCCAGGTTCTTAGTCCCTTCTATGAATTAACCAGGTGGAGTTGGTTTCTGTTATCCCCAACCACTGAAACCACTGAGGGAGAAACATTCCAAAGGGGAAGCTTGATACTTTATGCTACTGATGAAGAAAGCCCCTCCCACACAGACAGGGAGGCTACAAACATACACCCACCACGAGGCCAAACTGGGAGGGGCACGCATAAGTCACAACCACCGACTCTTGTGAGGGCAGGTAGCCAATGATCATTAATGGGGGACTGGAGCAGTAACTTATCACTGGATAAAATGGAACTGGAGATGACAATCTGCCAGGAAGACAAGAGGTTCAAGCTCCTATGGCAAAATGGAAGAAGAGAGCCTGCCCGGAATCTGTGACCGTCAGTGAAGAGGGCAGAGAGCCGGCCTGGTGGCTGGTGAGGGTAGGATGCAGGAGAACAGATCCATGATGACCACCTGGCAGGCTGGGGGCCCTAGAATCCAGGATGTGCAGAGGCTGATGACAGGTGGTCATTCATTTATTTATTTAGTTATTGAGCATCTACTGTGTTCCAGGAGTGAACCACAGGTGAGATTTAGTGAAGGAGAGAAACAAGAAAAACAAACAAATGCATAAACAAGATACATAGTATTGTGGTAAGAGGAATAATCAATTCTACCACCCAGCTATAGGGGGAGAAGTCAAGGAAGAGCTTTCCCAGATCTCAAGGATTAAGCCAAGCTTGGTGACTTGAAGACACCACGAAGGAGACTACTGTATCTAGAACACAATGTGAGAGGGAGAAGGGATAGGAAATAATATGGAAAAGCTGGCAAGGGTCAGGTATGGAGATTCAGAAGCTCAGGAAAGCATTTGGATACTATCCTAAGTGCAATGGGAAATCACTGAAGAGTTCTCATCAAGGAAGTGACAAGACCCAACTCACGTCTGCTGGGTGGACAGTGGATGGGCATGGTGGTGTTAGGCAGATCAGAGAGGAAGCAGGAATACCAGCTGGGAGGCTACTGCAATTATTTAGTACCCTCCACGCTATGTAATATCACAATATCATATTCATGACCACCATTTAACAATGTTCACCCAAACGCCCCTCTCTAACAGCATATTCACCCACTCAGTAGCAGTCAGGTTTCAGTTCAGTTCAGTCGCTCAATCACAGCCGGCTTTTTGCAACCCCATGGACTGCAGCACGCCAGGCCTCCCTGTCCATCATCAACTCCCAGAGCCTACTCAAACTCAAGTCCATCACGTTGGTGATGCCATCCAACTACCTCATCCTCTGTTGTCCCCTTCTCCTCCCGCCTTCAATCTTTCCCAGCATCAGGGTGTCTTCTAATGAGTTGGTCCTTTGCATCAGGTGGCCAGAGTATTGGAGTTTCAGCTTCAACATCAGTCCTTCCAATGAACAATCAGGACTGATCTCCTTTAGGACTGACACGTGGGATCTCCTTGCAGTCCAAGGGACTCTCAAGAGTCTTCTCCAACAGCACAGTTCAAAAGCATCAATTCTTTGGCACTCAGCTTTCTCTATAGTCCAACTCTCACATCCATACATGACTACTAGAAAAACCATAGCTTTGACTAGATGGACCTTTGTTGGTAAAGTAATGTCTCTGCTTTTTAATATGCTGTTTGGGTTGGTCATAGCTTTTCTTCTAAGGAGCAAGTGTCTTTTAATTTCATGGCTACAGTCACCATCTGCAGTGATTTTGGAGCCCCCAAAATAAAGTTTCTCACTGTTTCCATTGTTTTCCTATCTCTTTTCCATGAAGTGATGGGACCAGAAGATATGATTTTAGTTTCTGAACGTTGAGTTTTAAGCCAACTTTTCCACTCCTCTTTCACTTTCATCAAGAGGCTCTTTAGTTCTTTGCTTTCTGCAGAAAGTGCAGAAGGTGAAGAAGAACTTTCTGCAGTCACTTATACTCCATTTTAAATGTGCATTGTCTTTTATGCATTTATTTATTTGGATGTTATCTCAAAATCACACACCTTTGCTACCATGATCACAGGACAAAGCTGTACATGGACAAAGTGGACATCTTACATAATTTAAACTTATTTTAGTACCTGCTGCACTAGATAAGCTAAACTGATGACATTTTACTATTGAGCAAATAGCTATTGCTGAAGTTAGGCAGGGAGTAGAAAATAAGTCCTTTTCCATGTGTGTGCCAGTCGCTCAATGGTATCCAACTCTTTGCAACGTCATGGACTAGCCCACCAGTCTCCTCTGTCCATGGGATTTTCCAGGCAAGAATACTGAAGTGAGTTGCCATTTCCTCCTCCAGGGGACCTTTCTGACCCAGGAACCAAACCTGTGTCTCCTGAATTGACAGGCAGATTCTTTATCACTGAGCCACTTGGGAAGCCCTGTAAGTTCTTTTACTGAACACAAAATCATATGTCAACACTGGACTGAGTACTTTATAAACCTAGTCTTTTTTAATGGACAGAACTATCAATCAACCAACCATGTATCCATCCAACAAATAAATACCTTGAGAGGTCCTCTTTATTGTCCCAATTTTAAAGATCAAGAAACAGACTCAGGACAGTTAAGTAATCTGTTTAACAGTACAAAGGCTGCAATCTATGGAGTTCCTAAGCTAGGGGAGCTGGTTAGAAGATGGACACCAGGATTTTCAACGGATGCAGAGACAAGCTAAGTAAGGGGAGTTCTGAACAAAAAATAAGACTTTCTCAGAGCACCCATGGCTACGATTTCACCATGCCCTCTCCCTTTATAAACTTTCTGGAATTCCTAGAGCAGAAGTGGGTTACTAAAGGGAAGGACTAGGACAGTTGTGAAAAGTCAGCAATCTCCTATGGCTACCTGGTCAGGGTCAGGTCCTTTGTGGAGCAACAGGGCTTTATAAAATCCATCCCACCTAAGCCATGCTATAGTTCCTGACAAGTTGGGTGTTACCTGCTGCTTTGGAAATTAAACAGTCATCACCTTACGATGTCAGTTTGGATAGTTTCCTGTTTGAGAGTTCTTTAAAAAGTAGTAATTCTACTATCTCTGAAAGTAAATAATAAACTTTCTAGAAAATAGGAAAATATATTAATGACTTGAGATAGGCAAAAATTTCTAAAACTAAACACAAAGAGAAGTTATCATAGAAAAAACTGATGAGTTGGAATATATTAAATGAACAAACTTTTGTTCATCAAAAATGAAAGGCAATCTATGGTGTGGGAGGAGATATTTGCAATACATTTATCTGACAAAGGGCTTGTATCAGGGCTTTATAAGCACTCTACAAATGAATCACAGAAAGACAGATGAACCAGTTGAAAATGGGCAAAGCACTCAAACATGCATTCACTAAAGACAACACAAGTGGCCAAAAAAAAAAAAACAACAGAAAGTGCTCAATATCATTAGTCATCAGAGAAATGCAAAATAAAACTGCAATGAGATCCCACTACACACCCACCAAGACAACTAAAACGAAGGGACAAATTTTAAAAAAATATGTAAGGGAGATTTTGGAGCTTGTAGTTCTCTTATAGCCTACTGGTGGGAGCATCAGTTGGTACAACCACTTTAGAAAAATAAAGTGGTAGCATCAAACTGCATATAAGCATTATAATTTTACTTAGCATAAAAGATGTACATATTCACCAAAAGAAACATACAAAAATTTTTAAAAGTTTTTATTTTGTATTGAGGTATAATTAGCAAGGTTGTTATACTTTCAGGTGAACAGCAAAGGGACTCAGTCAAAAATATACATGTATCCATTCTGCTGCAAACTCCTCTCCCACCCAGGCTGCCACATAACATTCAGCAGAGTTTTACTGGAACATTATCCATAGCCCCAAACCGGATATGACCAAATGTCTAACAACTATAGAGCAGGCAAATTGTGATGTAGTCACAAGATGGAATACTATATAGCAATGAAAACGAATAGACTGCCACTTCATGTGTCACTCCAGGCAGTAACAGGGATATATCTCATGAACATAATAAAGCTGTGTAAACAGGAAGAAGCCTCAAGAAATACGTATAATTTCCATGTATGAAAATGCTTCCCTGGTGGCTCAGAGGTTAAAGCGTCTGCCTGCAATGCGGGAGACCCTGGTTCGATCCCTGGGTCGGGAAGATCCCCTGGAGAAGGAAATGGCAATTCACTCCAGTATTCTTGCCTGGAGAATCCCATGGACAGAGAAGCCTAGTAGGTTACAGTCCACGAGGTCGCAAAGAGTCAGACATGACTGAGCAACTTTACCTCAATGTGCAAATGGGCAAACTTAATCCATGCAGAACAGAGTGGCTACCTCTGGGGGAACAGTGACCAGGAGGGTACAGAGTGGGCTCCTGGATGCTGGCAATGCCCTATTTCTCCATCAGGTGGTGTTTCCATGGCTGGGTTCACTCTGCAAAGTTGCATCTAGCTGTATAGTTAACTTCAGTGAAAAGTTAACTTTAAAAATACCGACTCCTAACACCTTCATCACAAGCACTTATTGAGCACCTACAATATACCAAGTCCTGGCCTGCAGCAGAGAGGAAAGGAGATCTGCTCCTGCATAAGACCAGGTCCCCCCACTTCCAGCTTTGAAGTCCCTGAGTCCCACCCCCTTTGGCTGCTGCTGACTAATCAGTGGAGACTATTAAATCAATAGACAATTAACCAGACACTAACCAGCGGATATCCAACTGAAAGCAACTAACTCTACCAGTTCTTCAGAAAAGGGAATCACTGTGAGTAACAGAATCAACAGTCCAGAACCTTACCTGTGTTCTAGAGCGGTCTCTTATACACATCTAGATGTGTATAAGAGACAGGGACTATAGCCCACCAGTCTCCTCTGTCCATGGGATTTTCCAGGCAAGAACACTGAAGTGAGTTGCCATTTTCTCCTGCAATACATGAAAGTGAAAA